>JAGDQP010020432.1:1178-33289 GCA_022664845.1 Lepisma saccharinum | reverse complement strand
TGTACTAGATGGCATCCTGTTATTCACCGCGGAAATAAATCAATATACACTAAAAGTAAGAGAACAAAATTTACTTTTCTGTATTAGAATCGAGAGCAATCGCCCTGATAAGAACGTGTCAGGAAAAAAAGGTAAATACGCTGGAAAGTAGCATAAAATACTTAATAAATAACAACAAGACATTCGACTCTTTTGATATTGGCATGACGACTTCTAGCGATTATGACTCACCATCGAATTCAGGAAAATGTACGCACGTGATTTATAAACGACATTCTTTGTGGAGCAATCGACTTCGAAGGAATGATCCACGGTGACGTTCTATTACTTTTAACTGATTAGAGTATTAAAGAAGAAAATATAAAATGTTAAGGCAAACAATGGGATGAACGGATAGAGTACAACTTGCCTTAAAGAACTCACCCCTTTTGCCAGATTACGAATGATGAAGATTATGATTATGGAACAGTTGTTGAAACCAAAAGACAAAATAAGCGTAAAGGCATTGGACCCCATAATAGAAAACTAATCAGATTATTCTCTTTCACCTTACTCTCCCTTCAGAGTTTCACGAAGTGCAGAATGTACGTTGGAAGTGGATGGTCAGTATTTGTCAACATAAAGATCTTAAAATGAACTTTAACGTTAAAAAAAAAACTTTTAATGGCGAAATTATAAACATATTGTGAAGTATTCGCCGTAAAAACTACAAAACAGTCTGAAATATTGTACAAAGCATATCGTATCATAGTGATAAAAAGCACAAGGTTACGTAGTAAATAAAATTTAAATTTACTTAATCCTCGTAATTTGTGACAGAATTGGTAAAAATCGAAAATTGATCCAATTTCAATAATTATAAACTTTCACTCATTTCCACATCAACTTGACAATTTCTTTTAAATTTTCTGTACGATAAGTTCGTTTAATACGAGTTATATTTTTGCTAAACAATTGGATTTCAAGTATGGTTCGTAAAATGGAGATAGTAATATATGCTCGTAAATTCTCATTTTCCTCGCTGAAGATCCTCTTGTGTTTTGTGGTGATGGTACCTAATTTTATCTGGTAAATTTTCTCTTTTGTTCGCTAGTGACAAGTGCTCTTGTAAAGAAATTACAAATCGAAATCTGCAGGACTAAATCCCTTCCATCCTTCCCTTTTTCTTTCACACAGTTGATGAGTTTTATTTTCAGGTTAACAGAGGGAACATCAGGTCGTCGGAAGTGTGCTTCTCAGTGATTGGTACTCCTCTCAACAATGGTACATGACCTTTGCGCTATGAAAAAGGAAAGAGGAAAATCTGCAGTGAGAGCCTGCGCCAAAACGTAGTGTCAAAAGAGAGAATGCTGACGACCAAAGACGCTGCCAGAGAATTCTGATAAGTGATTGTGTTTTTGATTGTTGAGTGGTAGCATGCGGCGTACAAATGATGTGACGTCATAGACATATTGAACAGACAGGCAAGTAACACTTTTCTCAAAAGTGACACCCTAAGTCAGACCTGCACATTGCACAACTTTTAAACTGAGGTGAACCAAATTACTCCAAGGGAAACAGATACAAATCATAAATTTTCCTAAAAGTGTATATTTTAAAACGAGGCAGGTAACGCATTATTATTATTATTATTATTATTGTTATTATTATTATTATTATTATTACAATGTACAGAATGGATATCAATAGTTAGGTTAGGCTAAAAATTATATTTTATATACATTAAAATAAGTCATACACAATAATGGGAATTGGTCAACAATAATTAGGTTAGACTAAAACTCAAATTTTACATACATGTTAAAAATAAATCGTATACGAAAAGGAGTATTAAATAAGCCGTATACGGGAATGTGTACCAGCTAGGTTAGGTTAAAAAGTCAAATTTTACGTGCAGAAGTTGGATTAAATAAGCCGTATACGGGAACAAAGGATAAGCTATATAAAAGAAATTATTTTTACATATGTGTAGTTCATTTCCAAACGCGTCCTTGTCCACAGAAATGTAAAAGTAACATATTGCCATTATTAAGTTCATTCAAGGCCAAATTATCGTATGGGCTATACGGGCTGTAACCCAGGGCTACCAATGTTTCATGGGTCCGGTCAAAGTAACTCAGCTACCTATGTAAATAGTAAGCACAGGATCAAGGCCATCCTAATGCATGGGCAAAGTGGGCAGTTGTCTGGGCCCCTAAATCTACACGGGCCTACCCCCCTCCCCACATGCTACGTCAACGGGGGTGAAGACGATCAGGTGGGGTGAAGTCGATCATAACTACTTTACTGTGATTTTGCGCTTCTACCATTTAGTGGTTACACGAAAAATTGCTAGTACGTTAATATCTTTGAAGGACAGAGGAAGAGAAACATTACCCGTGTGTGGTGGATAATTTGTAAAGCGATTCTAGGTTGATAGTTTATAAAAAATAGAAGTAACATTTTGATGCGTGTTCATAAATGTGGATTTAAAACGTTTGATCAGCATATTCGATAATTCGCACTTTAGTTTTTGGACAATTAATAGATAGGTATAAGATCTGAGACATTGTATTGCTTTTGACGAAAGATATAGCGCATGTTCTGTATGGTTAATGCCGTAAAAAGTAAAGTTTGGAAAAATGTGGGGTGAAGTCGATCATACCAAGAACTTATAAAAAGAAGATTAGTGCTGAGGGAAAAAGAAACTGGAACTCAGTATATCTTCTGAAAGCCGTTAGAGAAGTGCAGAAAGGCAATGCGTATAAGGAAAACATCTGAATCGTACGGTGTGCCTTATATGACCTTTTCCAACTTTGAATGAGTGGGTGGAGAACAGGAAATCTTATAGGCGCAGCCTGTGTCAAATTCTAAGATGCAGAGTGCTTACTTTATGGGTTGACAAAGTGTGCAGAGTGTAAGTTTCCTTTGAAACGCAATGATGCGAGGAATGTTGTGCAGGGGTATTTGAACCGTGCTTGAAATAATTAAAAACGCTTTACAAACAACAAACCTGGAAGAGACTGGTTCTTAAGTTTTATGGCGAGAAATAAGAGACTTACAGAAAGACTAGTTCAGAATGCTAAGAGAAATGGAGCAGCATTCAGCAGGGATCTTCCTATACAGTATTTTGGCAACTTGAAGAAATGCTTTGAAGGTTTGTCTCTTAGTAACATCATCAACTTTGACGAAACTAATTTTACAGACGATCCAGGACAAACAAAGGCAACTGACAAGCGAGGAATGAAACATGCTGAAAGAATCATGGATTCATCTAAAACAAGTGTCAGTGTAATGATTGCAGCTACAGCTGATGGTCGTGTGTTGCCACTATATGTTGTATACAAAGCAATCTGTATCCCACTTGAATTGAATATAGTGCAGGATTCAGAGCAAGCGTGATTGCTGCCCTAAATCGAGATGATGTGTTGAAACACTTCCTGCTGCCCACATGGACCGTGGCGATTTGCAACATCATTGGAGTGAAGCATTGGATCTAAAGAACACAAGAAAGGAGACAACCATAAGCGTTGACAAATGGCACCGAAGAGAAAAACACCTTGTCATTACTCCTGGCAAGGGTGTTGTTATGACTGATTTCATTGATTTTAATGATGATGCATTGGTAGATGGACCTAGTACTGCCAATGTTGAAGAGGAAACTAGCAGTGAGAACGGGGATATGAATGATGGATGTTCTTTTCGTTCTGGTACATTTGTTCTTGTGTCCACTGGTAAAAGGAATAGGAATTATATTAGCCAAGTTATTGCAATTGTTAACAGCGAATTTGAAATAAATTATTTACAGAAAAAGAGTTGTTTTAAACAAATTTAATTTGTCCCTTTGGATGTTCCTTATAATTAAATGACGCATTTTACACAAATTGTAACTGAACTGCAAAGCAAAGACATAGGTCGAGGTCGTTATGTTTTTTGAATATTGATTTCTCTGACATTTAGTGATCACTGGTAGTATGTTTGTATGCTCGGATTTTGAAATACATGTATAATGCTTTGTATCGTGAAATTGTAATAAAAATAGTTGCTGCTGTCCTTTGTGTGAATATAGTTTGATGGTAGAAACCACACACGTTCACTTACACATTTAAAACATTGAAGTTTCTGATCGTCTTTACTCCATTATCTAGATAAAGTCGTATTTTCACTGAGAATAAATCGGTGATCGACTTCACCCCACTAGATGGGGTGAAGTCGATCACTTTGTATGTTAGTATAGCTCTAATGCAATAGTAATTAAAAATTTTCTTCTCTGTGTGTTTGAATGTGGAATCATAAAGGATTACTGGTATTATTTTTCGTTTCACTTCGACACCGATTTTTAGGCCAAATAACAGAAAAATTAAAAATATTGATCGACTTCACCCCCGTTGACGGTACTTCTTACAAGCATTGACTTTCCTAAATCCTTAATTTGATCATATTTTCTTCTATATGAAAAAGTATTGTACGTCAGTTACTTATCAGTAAAGGCAAATGTTAAGTGATAACTGGTAAAATATGATTAGGATTTCAGAATCAGCTTCCTACAAGTAGACCACTAAACGATCATTCATCGCATGACATCGTTCAATGATTGATAGCAGACTATTTCCCCTGGTTTTTTAGTGCAGGGGTTCTCAAACTTTTAGACCGAAATTTATACTTTTGTCGTTGCACCAAGTAATATTACTGAATTGTGAATGCTAATATTTAAATTTGGATGAGTTGCAGTACTTATTACGAGGCAAAACATTTGTTAGCATGTTTGCTTTGTAATTAGGAGGTCTCAAGAACGATACGCGGTAAAACTTTGGTAAACTTTATTTTGTATGAGCCATTCTAGTAAATTTTAACTTAGACCCGTCACGATTATCCGTCACGTTCAAGTTAAAATCCACTATCACAAACATCAATTCCCTAGCCGGGATTCGAACCCGGAACCTTCGAGTCGTTGGATTAGCGCCCTAACCCACACAACTTCCAGGTCGGCAACGACTTTCGAATGATCACTAATAAAACTATTATTATGGGTGTCAATATAATAGAAGAAAATTTACAATTTTGAGCAACGGAAAAGAAATAAACTTAACTTGATTATATCAGTGTATCAGTGACCATATAACTCACTTCCAAATAATGAGAACAAGCACGGCACAGACTTCACACATTGAATCAGTATATGGTATCATTCCATGTCAAACTTCAACTATAAAATTCTACTCAGGAAGTACTTCTGAAAGCCCTAGAGGGTAAATAATAATAATAATATAACATACCTCATGTGGGAGAAATTCTCTACGAACTGGAACCAGGACTTACACTCTGCCTGTAACCCCAAATATAAACACTTATCATCCATTTGAATGTACTTAACTAGTACTCGGGCCTTTCAAGGAAAACGTAATCCAAACCGAATCTGACACCAACTAATCGGTCTGTATTTCTAAAACAATGAACGAAGCAGTGCACATTGATATTCTGAAATCACTGTATACGCTGATATATTAGATCATATTAAGAAAAGAAATGCATGCAAGAATTGTTTGTTAGATCTTATATCTTTGTTTATGTTAAATATTATTAGCATCAGATAATACTGAAACTAGAACGAAGTTAAAATCTTTTATAAAACTTTAATGTTTAGAAACTATATTGCATCTAAACTACGTAAAAGAACTTAATCTCACGTTTAAATTCATTTTCAAATCAATACTCTACGATAAGATAAAAACTTCTAGATACGACTTCAATTTATTATCGTAATTTAAAGACATAGAAATAATTAGTAGTAAGTCTATATCTTTTAGAACAAATTTTATGAAATAAAGATAGATATCCAATTATAACTGTATTATTCCAAGAATACAATATACACATAAGGATACTTAGCTACTCAAGGAGGATTACATCAAGGAAATTTAGTCGTTCTTTGAAGAAATTAGCAACTATAATATATTCATATTATTCGCTTGGATTAATTAAGTGATTGACTTTATTATAAAAGTGAATAATAACAAAGAAGTGACATCAAGAACTTTGTTACAACAACTAGGAAAAGCATTTCACCGTATTTTCCAGTGAGTATTATTTTCAGGCTGTTATGTGATCCTCTGACATAAGCATACTTGAATGGATTTTTGAAAACAATAACAAGTGACGACAATGCCAAGTGAAAGGTGCCAACCTTGTTCGCTTTAGTTAAAAATAAGAGCATAACATCTACCTACTGGTAAACATCGAAGCATTTGAAAGGTGGTAAACTGGTTGACTATAAATCTGTATAAATACTAGTCCTTTTGAGGAGATCATTCTACTCTGCTCGCATTCTATTCCGCTACTCGATACTCGACGCTACTCTTCTTTAGTCAATCTGCTATTTGCATAAGTGTCGACTCTCTGTTCCTTAAACTTGAACTTTGACAGAGATAAACCATTTAATTTAGTTGATTCGCACAGTTAAAAGTTCTTTACAACTATTCTGTTCAGTTGAACTTCAGTATTGTACACCTCTATACATATCTTGCATCACCATGCTGAACGCGTAAGTAAATCTGGCAACTTTGTACCCTTTGATCCTTACTTGATTAATCGATCGGTCATCGCTCTGATGAGCAATCATTTCAGTTTCCATTCACAGTAATTCTTGCTTAGGATAGCATTGGTCTCCTAGCGACGACTTATAACTATAAATTTTATTTCAATTTTATTTTGACCAGACTTGCCTCTGATTAATTCAGGATATTTTTGTATGAACTTGACGCCAGAAGATACATAATAAATTATCAATATCCGTCTTAAATAGACTCTGGTTTTTTATTTACATATATCTCTTAGTCTTGTAATAATTCTCCTATTCGTTGTATTACCCGTCCTTCAAATATCACAAATATGCACTATTCGTAGTACAACAAAGAAAAATTAATAACGTAATCAAATTTTACATATTTGGTTCTAGAAGTAAAAGCTAGGTTGTATTATCTTTCTCTTGAATTATAATAAAACTTCAATAAAACATTTCAATTGTGACTATCTACTTTAGTTAAAACCAACGAATGATTGATAGGCTATTATGCAATTAAGACATTATTAGCATAAGCTGAAATATCCAACCTCCTACAGATAGCTATATTGGACAACATCAATGAGCTTTAACTGAAGCATTCTCGTGATCATCTTAATGACATTTAGACTTTTATTCTTTTAAATACGAGTATTGACACAGAAGCAGAAGATGGTTAAAATTTGTAGAATCTTTCGGCTTCGTTGAATGAGTTAAGTTGCATGGCAAAAGTAAGCTAACATAACCTAACAGGATAAATATTATGCTACAGAAAACAAACAGATGATTATCCATGATTTATAAATCTTAAGTAAAACGTAATCTAAAGAAAAAGAAACGGAAATTTTGAGAAGGTTAAAGAAAATCAGATCATGTCACCGACCCAAACATATTCAGTGGATTGGCTGATGCCTTCCTGCAATATACATAACTAAACACGACTATCGTTACACGCATATCATCAAAAATTAAATTCATCATGATAATAATAAAATATACTTAAAATCACAAATTTTCCCGATATACTGCCACACTTTCAGCTGCAGGAAAACACCATATTAATACGCACTGAATAAGATGTCTTCGAAACTTATCAAGTTCCATTTAAATAAGACTTGTTTCACGTTTCTATTTAGATACCAAAAAAGATTAAAATTATGATTCTAGGCGGTGTAGTTAAGGGTCAAATTACGTATTAAACACTAACATGAGGTTCTATATCAGACCCTTTTCAGTAACTCTTCCATATCCTAAATACAGTTCACATACTACTACTATATGCTAAGGGAAGAAATGGAAAAAATTAGTTCCTCAGATATTCACCCTAGAAACGGCCATTATACCACAATTATGTGCCATTGGTTATTAAGAAAAGAGAAATAAACTCATTAAAGGACTTGTTAAGGAAAAAAATATGTAAACATTCTACGATTGGAAAGACAAGAGTAATAGAAACTACTTTAATATACGAAGTAGTACATATTAATACGTCACAACAAAAAACTTTATGCATTATAATAAATTAGGGCGCATCGCATCCACTACAACTGAAAGCTGAAGTCTAACATCACGGACCACACCACCACTGCGGTCATTTTTTACTTTATACTGCATCCGACTGAGTAACAACATACATTTTCATTCATAAATTAGCCAAATTGCTGAAATTATGTAATTCTTATCACTTATTGTTATGTAATAGCGTTTCTTCTTTAAAAATTTCTCTATCACATGGAATATTTGAGATACTGGCTTTCCGCCAAAAGCTTCGTCCCATTCATGCTCATTTCGACAAACTTTTACTTCAGAAAACTATTTATTCAAAACATAACACAACAGGCAATAATCCTAATTACAGTGCTTACGTGTACATAATAGTAATTACAGATAGAAGAATCAATCATATTACTTCACCTGCAGTTCTTTTAAATTCTTTAACAGTCATTCCGAATATGTCTACATTCTGTGTTTCTTTCAGAAGATTTCGTTCGAGGGGCTTGTAGTGGGGGGGGGGGTCACGAAAATTATAAATAATGTATATTGACTCGAATGTACTAAGATATAAAATAACAGTAATGTCACTTAACAATATGTCGTACTTCCATAGTTAACCTAAAAATAACATGAAAAATATTTATAGAATGTGCTATTATCTACGTATTACATTATACGTATAAATAATACAAGTGTTGAGATCGATTCTTCCGGGGGTGCGGTTGAACCCCCCCCCCCCCCTTCCACAAGTATGCCTGAAAGAAAGAGTACTACATTAATTTTCGGTTCCATTATGTTGTAGAAAGTACTTATTTTTCAAATTGGGGATTTATATAGAATTTCAGTCCTTTGCTTTTTGCATTAGAATGTTTCATTATTCCAATCTTGTTTTATTGTTCGGCACTTGAATGACAATTTTCGGAATTAAATCAATAGAATCAATTTGATTGTGTATTAGTTTGTACAGGAATATTAAATCGTTTAGATGCCTTTTTTGTTCCAAAGTTTGTATATTAAAATTGATCACTAGTTCCCTGTACGGCATGTATGCCGGATACAATGTGTTTTTTTTCTATACATTAATAATTTCAAAAATTTGCACTGGATTTTCTCTATTACTTTAACATGTTTCTTCTGTGTGTTCGGAGTCCATACAGTACAGGAGTATTCTACCTGAGATGACACGTAAGAGTAATACAATTTTAGAAGTGTTGAGTCGACACGAAGATCTTTGTTAAAACGGTAAATATACCCAAGACTCCTGTACGCATAAGTAGTGATCATTTCAATGTGACGCCCGAATTCCCAATGTCTGTTAATTCCCTACTTCGTATAGGGTATTCCTTACATACGCATTGCAACATTTTGGATAGATTAGGTTTGGAAGTCTTTGACAATAGCAAGCGCATCAACTCTAGTGTTAGTAATAGTAATGGAAATATGAACCCCTAAAGTTCATATTCGCACACTTTTGGGACTCTGAAACTCCGAAACGAGGCGTAATTTCCAGCCCGGTGACTAACCTTGCGAGTCTTCTTTATTTTGTTATGTACTATCATCTCCCGAAGTTTGTTAGTGCATCTCATTAACACCCAAAATATAACTTATTTCTGTCGCCTGACGGTTAATAAGTAAGATGACGATGGATGTTCTGCTCGAAGGTAGGTCCTGATCCGAAGGCCCATGGTCAAGGTGAACCAATGGTGGTTAACCATTGCGTTCCATCGGATGAAGATAACGTCCTACAGTTTAACGTTGGTTTCGAACCACTTGTGTATCCACCGGGAATCGAACCCAGGACCCCTTGATTACAACGTAGCGAGCATTATTACTCACCCACTGGAGACTCATACATAATATCTTGACGTATTTATGAATATGTGACCTGTTTGAGTAGCATTTCTATTGATTTTTCTTTTTTTAATATTTTGGTCATTTCAGCAACTTTGGCTCAGGCCTAATGGATGATAATGGGAGAATTAGTAGAATGAAGAAAGTGGAAAGAAACAGAATGACCCCATGAAAATCCACGCACACGATGTGAACGCTCTATCACTCCCCTCCGTATAATTTATGTGCTGTTCTATCACTGCCTAGATTCCGCTTGTTTTTTCAAGAATGACTTTGATATCTTCTAACTTCAATGAACATTCAATTGAAGGTAAATAAAATTAAGAAACTTGAATTCAGGAGTCTGCATATGCTGACATTGTTATAGGATCAAATTTAAATGAGGATAATTTTTCTTTAAAAGTAGGTTTAATTTGGTACTGTAGTTACACCGTATTTTCTCACTTTAGAAACAATAATGAGAAAGAAGTTTACTCATAGCCCTTGATCCTAGAAGGGAAGAGAAAATGGACTATGCAAGAACAAAATTATTATTCAGCATGTTATTTACATTGCTCTGTGCCTTATATTAATTAGAGAAGTTAAAGAGTTATCTCTACAATTTTAAACATCGAAGCGGAATTTGTGAACTACATAATAGTATAAAATGTTTTAATACTAATTAGCTGCGTGAAATAAACTTTATTAGTGATAAGTTTTATTGCGTAAGAAGAGTTCAAAAGCAATAAAGAAATTACA
This sequence comes from Lepisma saccharinum, assembly GCA_022664845.1. Lineage (NCBI taxonomy): Eukaryota > Metazoa > Arthropoda > Insecta > Zygentoma > Lepismatidae > Lepisma > Lepisma saccharinum. The sequence goes on along the minus strand of JAGDQP010020432.1, from coordinate 22,668 downwards.
TTTAAAACTCTTTTTGTGAGCTCCAAACTCTCATTAAGGATAAAATGATGAGTTTGGAATTACATTTCGTTCTCAAGGTTTTATCTCTTTCAGTAACGGGGATTGAATTGCCGATGAAGTGGTGAGAAAGTTTCTCTTCGTCAGCAACAAATCACGCTCTCACTTTAATGTATAAGAATCAGGCGCAATATCTATTTTAAATTGTATTTCACGGGACGTTCAATTTTTATCTTTGCAAAATATCAAAGTGAAAGCGTAAGTGAAAGAAAGGAAACTGACATAACTGAAATAGTTTATACAAACTTTTAATGTGATAAAATTTCAATAGTGTGCTAGTCATACTAAAAGGAATTTATATATATATATGTATGTATATATATATGTATGTGTATATATATATATATATATATAAAATAAATCACAGCCATATTCAATCCACTAGTGGATGAGGCCTCTCCCCGAAGGGTTGGGAGAGGAGAGCCGAAGCTCTCACTGTGATCGCCACTGTATTTTATTCACAGCAGCTCCCCAATTGTCCTCACGATGCTGTTTCAACACCGAAATTTTTGAGCCCCCACCGGGAATCGAACCCGGGACCGCTCGCACTGAAGTCAAGCGCGCTACCGACTAGGCTACGCAGGAGCTCATATATATATATGTATATAAAAGTAAACTTCATCTATAATTGATGTCAGTGGTAAAGCTGATGAAAATTGCTAATATTTTTCTTTAAACTTCTGAATGGATATGCATGCCCATTTTCTGCGCTTATAACTAACAAGTGGTTTCCCCTCTTAAAGAAAATTAATTTGTACTTCGGTATAAACTAATTTTATGTTAAGGTAATTTATACCTGATAGGCAATTTATGTCCATGGTCCTTATGAGTATTACATTATTACGCTATACAATGTAATGAAGTCATAAAACCAATACTATTCACTAGTAGTTTCATGAATACGAATATCTGGAGACTCTTATATTAATAAAATTAACTTTGCACAAAAAATAAACCATCTTCGAAAACTGCACTAGCAGTTAAAAAAAATGTTTGCTGCTTTATTCAAACGCTCTGGATGTAATAATGCAAAGTTGGCACGATGATAAAATAGACTTTAGTTCAGGCCGGTGTGCATTAGGGGAAAGGGTACTCTCCATGTTGCAACAATATTCATAAAAAAATTACGTAAAAGTAGAATAGCCTGCCTCATCATCTCACCCACTTCAAGAATGATTTGAATAATTACATAAAACATTTCAATGAAATAGTAATTACTTTATAATTTTTATACATTCTAAAGCGCATTGAATTTTATGGAAAAGTTATTTTTACTTATTTTCGTACAATTTCAAAAGCCTGTTAACAAGTCAACTAGCAAATAAATATTTTTTTCTAATACCATCTTTGAAGGTGTAATGGACCAGAGAGTACCTATAGGGGAAATGTCCTACCCTATCCACTATTGTTACCCCAGAAGACTATATATATTACTCTTACACTAAAAATATCTAGGCTATGGGCGCGAGATGAACCATTCGCGGTGCTGAAAGGCAAAATCTCATTAGTACAAGAGAGAAAATAGGTAACGAGTACTCCTTCCTGCCTGAACTGAAGATGGGTTGGAACACAGAGTGGTGTCCTCCTGTCTGAGCTGAAGACGGGACGACACCCTAGGATGGTAGAGTATAGGTTTCGTAACTCCTTCCTGCTTGAACTGAAGACGGGAATTTTAGTTGTCGCTTCCTCCTGCCTGAACTGAAGACTGGCTGAAGCTAAGGATAGTGTTTGCCTGCCTGAGATGAAGATGGGCCGACATCAAGGAAAGGTTGAGCACCAATGTTTGCCTGAACTGAAGACGGACAGAGGCTCGGTGTTTGGTAAATGACCCCTTCCTGCCTGAACTGAAGACGGGTTAGAGCCAAGAGTGACGACTTCCTGCCTGAACAGAAGACTAGTCGCCGCCTAGGTAAAGGTTGCGACCCCTATGTAAAGGTTGAACTGAAGACAGGCATAGGCCGAAGAGTAACGATGATCTGAAGACGGATCAACGTCAGGTTACGGGTTGAGTACTCCTGTCTGCCTGAACTGAAGACGGGCCAGAGCAAGGAATAGGTTGGGAACCACTACCTGCCTGAGATGATGACCTGCCTGAGCTGAAGATGGGTCAATGCTAAGAGTTGGGTAGGAACTCCAGCCTGCCTGAACTGAAGACAGGAAATAGGTTGTAGAACACAAGTTAAAGAGTATTCTTGATGAATAAGTTTATAAAGCAAAGTATAAGCATAAATAAGTATAGCAAAGTATATGCTATTCAATAAAGTATAATAGCATTTGAATGATAATAGGTTTATTAGCGGACTTGCTGTCCGAAGAAGAGACACATCAAGCAAGGGGAGCTCGATGTGGTTCGGCCCTAAGGCTGATGATATCTGAATTAGATCTGCTCTCTGCTCGGAAGCTTCTTATATACTGGCAACCGCATCACATATTCATACACTGTCAAAATGTAGCTCCGAGTTAGATTCGTTTGATTCTTTTACCTTTACATTCGAAAATTGTCCCTTGTTTTGAGGTTTTTCCATTTGTATTTCAGTGTATCCGAATTTTAACTTTGGGCTTTAGACAGAAAAGAATTTCATCCTTTCACGGTTCGCACTATAAATTCAAAGAGAAGTTATTATGTAACCATCCGCACAGAATATTCTTATATATGTTTTTACAAGCAAAACCTATATTAAATTAATTCATACGTTAGAAAACAAACAAAAGTGACTTATTTACATTGAACAAATGTGAGTAACGTCACATATGCCCCTCTAGAAGAGAAAATGTTTGGGGGAACTTGAAAGAGTTTGTTTAAATTTTCAGAGTCCTTTATATATATATTCCTTTAGATATATAGTCCTTTATAATCTTTCTGAATACACATCACGGATAGAATATTCGTGTATAGAATATCTGAAGTACTTTCTCATATACACCTGAAATAACACTTTCGCGGAATGAAATAGCGAAAGATTGGGAACTTTTATAGTAATACTTCAGAGATGGTAAACTACCTACTTCTTAATAAAAAAGCCCTTAACACTACGAATATCTGGTAAATTATAATTTGTTTTTGCTTAAGAATAAGAAACGCAATGCAAAAGACAGATTGCTGAATTTCGTTAAAAAAAAGTTTCTGAAGAGAATGTTTAGCACATTAAAGCGTTTTTTAAAAGATGCTGTTAATTTCACATATCAGAAGGTAAATTAATTGTTTATAGAAATGCTCTTCCTATGAGTAGAGACAAGATTTCACACACATTTCTTCCAATAAAGGAGTTAGGTTATTTTCAATTTCCAAATATGGTAGACATTCTACACTTTAGCCCGGTTAAGCAAAATTTCTACAATCACCGAATCATAAAATTTATTTCCACAAAAAAGAGATTAATTACAAATATAACTACTGGACAGAAATTTAACTTTGATATTCCAAATTCGTTGTCAAAAATTTCTTGTTTATTTTCCATTTTTGAAATTAACATAACCTAACCTCCAATTTGATAACACAGCCAAGATATACTATAGTAGGGTTAGGAATAAATTTACAGAGAGAATTTCTATGAGCGAACTGGCTTACGGTTTGGGAACGCAACGAAGGAATTTTGAACTTTGTTTGTTATCAAAATAAAACATTGTGAATCGTTTAAATTTATATTTTAAAAAACAGATATACTGTAGAAACTTCGCCCAATTTAATCCAAACTAATTTCCAAAACGAACAAACAAAATGCTGAGTGGGAAAAGAAAGTGCATTTGAAAAGTAGCATCAACTATAGTGCAGTGCAAGGCAACATATTCAACACTTTCGAACCAGTGCTAACGTGCTGTAATTTCTCTATCTAAACATATGTGAAATAAACTTGAGCTTCAGAGAGAGAATGAGAAATTTACGACATTAACCATACGTACCTGATTGTAAACCGACCCCCCGATGGATGCCAAATTAAGCGACCATATCTACTTCACTCATGTTTCCACTAGCAACACAAACCACTGACACTAAATCACTTTCAGACACACTGAAGAAAAGAGGCTTAGAGCCACAGATGATTATATTTATTTTTATTTAAAAAACGAAAGAAAAAAGCTACTACACACCACATATAACACAAAATCACCTCACACACTGATGAACCACCAAAAGCTCACGTCGTTCGCTTCTAATTTCACCCAATATGGACTGAGAAAACTACAGCCATAGCAAAAAGATAATTCTCAGTTTTAACCTTGCTGAATGAAGTAGGCGGCTATCATATTAATATGGATATATTTCATCAGACGTGGTTGCTTTTGATTGTCTATAAACTTTTAAATACTGGGCTGCATAATTATTTACTTCCAATGTGCAATTTTCAAGGACAGCCGGATGTAGTGTAGCTTTTTCAAGTTGGCAGCCATAACAGTACTACATAATCGGCAACAGCCAATCAGAGACGATAATCGAAACAGAAACAAAGAGCGGAAACTTACCACCAAAATTTCTCAACGAAATAAATCAACAATCAGATCATAACTTATTTATGAAGATTTAAAACGAAAGGAAAATTGTTGAAGAAAATAATGCAAATATGCAAAGAAGAATTAAATAATAAAGTGAAGAAACAATAAGAATAAAATCCTGCCAATACAGCAATGGAAGAAATAACCGGAATGGCTCGGCTTCTTTTACATCTGGACAAATAAAACACTTTGAAGAAAGCCGAAGTCGAAAAATATCACCGACAAAGCACGAACAAGAAAGAAAGAAAAAGAAGACACACACAATAAAGGGGAGAGGGTAAGATATGTCGCGACCAACCGACAATGGGTTGCTACACTCTAATATCCAAAACAGAACAATTAAAAAGTTATCTCCATACTCGCATGATGTTTTGGTATAGGTTTATCTATTACTGCCGCAGGTTGACAGCTGCCGCTTATTTTCACTTATCTTCTTCGTTTTCAGGTTGCACTAGAAGCTTTCATAAGTATATAATATTTTTCGGGAGAAGATTTAAAGAGTCTGAGGTTGTATAAGTTTTCTTTCGTTTCTACACCTGTCTGGATATCACTAATGGTGGCTCGATTATTGACGATGTTCTTGACTGAATAAGGGCCTTCATATAGGTCAAATATTTTATATATTTGCTTTTCTTGAGCTGAGCTTAGTTTATGAACTGACTTTGGCACCAGGGATCATATAGATATTATATCTTTACCTTTGTCCTTTATATTCTTATAGCTCTTTTCATAAGTATTATTTCTTTTTATTTTACATGATGAGGCCTTTCACCTGTTAACAACTCCAAGGTACGGTCTAAGAAACTTGGATTGTATGTATTCAGGAATCTCTCATGAGGAGTCAGAGGATGATACTCATTTCATGTGTTGTTAAGAAGATGGATCACCTTCGTTAAATACTGACTCCAAGATGTGTGGTCTTTATTACAGAATAATCTGAGTAGTCTTCCTATCTCTCTGTTGTAACGCGCAATCGGATTACTTTATGGATGATAATGGGATGTAATTTGTAGCGTTATCTGACAGTATCCTTTCTGGGAAACCATAGTGTTTGCCGTAATCTGCAAATTTATTTAATATTTCTCCGGTAGTAGCCTTTCTTAAAGGATAAATAATGACGAATTTAGAATCCACATCTACTACGGATAATATTATATACTCATATTTCGCAGATTTTGGTAATCGGCCAATCATGTCTATTGATACTAGTTGGAGTGGTCGTTCTGCCGTTACGTGCCGATCTCCTTTTTTTATTTTCCTTAGATCTGGTTTAGCCACCATGCATCGCGTGCAGTCGTTTACATATTTTTGTAGGTCTCTTTTCATCCCTTTCCAGTAAAAGTATTCCCGAACAGCATACCATGTCATTTTCATCCCAAAGTTTCCCTTCTCATTATGAAATCTCCTGATGACTTCTTTCTTATCTATTACAGGTATTGTTATGTTCCAGAATCTTTCCTTTTTAGTTTTGGTTAAAATCAAATTCTCTTCCATTTTATATTGTATATTCCCTTTCTCAATTTTGGTTTTCTCCATTTCTCTTAATTCATTGTGTATTACTGCCAGCTCGCCATCCTTTGTATAACTGAAATCTTTAAACCAAATTTATTCAAATGTTACTGTCACTAAATGCTCTTGATCTTCAATTCCTGAACGGTTTCTGCTCACGGTATCTGCTATGATATTGGTTTTACAACGTATATATTTGATTATATATTTATATTGTTGAAGTTGTAATGCCCATCTATGAATTCGGTTATTCCATATAGTAATGTTCCTTTGCGGGATGCGCCTTAATTACCACCGCAACGCTCAGTTCATATGAGTCTGGCGCCGTTATTCAGTAATTTGTTATTTGGTTGGTAGAGCAGTAGAGCAATAAAGGATCGACGTTTGGATTTTCCCTTCACTTTTTTTATTATAAAATACAAAGTCCATAAGTTAATAAAAAGAGTCTCCCGCACAAAACTATGGAGAATTAGATTAGAGGTACAAAGTATCTTAATTACTTTCTCTATAAAAGTCTCCTGGATTGCAGTTGACGTTGGCCCAGGCAACGGAGTGTTACCTGGCAGAGAAAGGAAGATCTTAACCTCGTAGACGGTTGGAGCTATAGTGGTGTTTTGTAAGTCCAATCTCGTGGCATATCTGGACTTAGGGATTTTGCCTATCTCGTAGCAGATAAGGCGGTTTATGTTAAGATGGTCTACCCCGTAGCAGGTACGACAAAGGTGTGGGAAGAGGAAAAGTGTTGACTATTCCCGTAGCAGAATAGTGCCTCTTGTAGCGGCCCGATGTCTTTATACCAGAGCCTTGTGTCAAAGGTACGCTGAATCTGCACTTCTAGACGTCGTCTGCATCGTCGGCTGTCTTCGGTTGCTGTTGTCGTCATCCTCCGTTTTCCACTATTTGTTTCCAAATAAATAGCACGTGTTTGTACGCATACTATGTAGCATATTTTACGTCACTTTACATCCCCCACGGAGTTGTAAAAAATTACTCATCAGTAATTGTTCACGAACACACTGAACAAAAAATATAATATAAGCACAAAAATGCAATGCAGTCCCCACTACCACTATCACTAATAAAACATAGGAAATTGATTATTAATGATCGTTCTCATATTGAATTATCCGTTATCTTCACTTGTAAGCTGGATCGTGAGTCGAAACACAGTCATCTCCATCAAACGTGAAGGGGAATTTTCCGTTGATTGATGCTAATATCTGTACACTAAATCGCCGACAGTACTCTTGCCCTTTGATGAGAGTTCCTGATGTACTATCGGGGCAGGCGTGTTGTCAGTTATGACTATTGTATCCACTATGGGACTTGTTTCCACGTGAGTCAGCAGGGATTGCCTCTGTCTCCGGCGGCACACATACACAAGCAAAATCCAACTGGCGAAAAAATCAAGGTGGCGACTATGTAAAGCGACGTTAGAACTGTGATTATCATTGTACTAAAAAAATATGTTTTCTTATTTTGTATTTTGGTCCTTCGATACAAAAAGTAAATCATGCAAATCATTATCAGAATGGGCATTAATATAAATATAGTTACAGCTAATGTTTCCCATAGAAATATAGCGTGAAGGTGCCTATTAGAAAAGTGGCTAGGCAGCTTGTTGGCTTCGTATTTCAGAAGATTTCTGAGAGAAGTAGTTTTTAGCAAAGACTGCAGGTTAAAAGTATAAAATTCTTCAATGGCTGATAACGTCGGTCGGATTTGGCAATTGCCAATTTTATTTTGAAAGAGTAAATTATAAAGACAATCCCCTTTTTGGGAATGCGCTTGTACTTGGACGTTACAAATGAGGAACATTTGGTGTTGGTGGCATAGCGAAATGTCCATTTCAAAAATTCTGTGTTCCATTTTTATTGCCTTAAACTTGGCGGTGAATATGCTCAGTTGCTGGAATACTAATTCCTTTGTTTTTGCTATGCTGTTTAAGTTAAATAGTAGTAAAAGTATGACGGTCGAGTCCACTATCCGAGTTGCCTGAACCGTGGTTATTGGTTTCCTGCGGAAAAAATCTGACTTTAGTATTTTGATTCACTGTTCAATGTTCTTTAAGCTACTCATGTTAGTCTAGAAATGCAAGTGAAAGTGAGTGCTATGCTGTTTGAACGTATCTTTGTGTTTCTAGAAGATAATCTTATTGAATACTGCTATATAAAAAATCTTGGAAGCTTATCGCTACCTAAGAGGTACGAGAATTAAACAAAAGAGGTTGTTTGTTCAGCTAAGTACAATTATCGATGTGTACCACAAAGTCGTAGAGAATAATGGTACTGTGAACTTGAGGTTCAAGAAGTTTGTGAATAAGAAGAAAAAACGTGTAGTCGTATTCAGTTTACTAGAGGTAAGTACACATCACTTAAATTATTAGTTTCTTTCTTTTTGCTATAAAATAATCTTATGTTAAAAATGAATTATCACTTAGTTATCTGCTGTGAAAAAATTCTGCTCTTCTTTCGCTTCTTTTGCTTACGTATGAGTTCATGTGACATGTGTATGAACGCGTGGTCGCCTACACGTGTGCATGTGCTATTGCCATGACATCATGTGTATGTCGTTACTAGTGCTGTTCTCTGGTGATGGGTGCCTTAAACTGTTAAGAAGAGACAATTCCTTTTTGATACGTTCGCCGCTAGTAATAATGCGGATGCGGTCCTTCTGCCCTCACTCACTCTCCCTTTTGAGCGTTCAGTTTTGTTCTGTTTCCTCTGCTTCATATGGCTTTATCCTGTCTATTGAAATGTTTTGGATCCTATCTCGGAACTTATCTGGCATATGTACTTTATATAAATTAGGGTTAATCTTTTCCAGTATAATTCCGAGGCCTTCATAGATTTGTGTCCAAACATCTGATATTCCTGGTTCAGTTAGAAGATTAATACTGCATCTCCTTTCTTAAACTTATGCTGCGAGTGTATTGCATCGAAATACCTTTTTTTTGTTGTTCGTGGGCTCTTTATAAATTATTTTTTATCTTCTCTCTTATCTGGGAAAGAGTTTCTCTGTTTACTTGTGTATAATGTACTAGGGCTGTCAAAATATCGATATACAGAAATCGGTATCGGTATTTTGGAATACCGGTACTTCGGTATTATTCATACCGAAATATCGATATACCTAAATACCGATATAACGAAAATACCGAAATACCGATAATACCGAAATATCGTAATACCGATAACACCGAAAGTACCGAAATATTGATATACGACCCAGCAAGAAAAATGCCGACCCCGACGGCGGCCCGACCAACTAGTAGTCGCCAGGGACGTATTTAGGGTGTGGGTCCGGGGGACCGGACCACCAAACTCACAATTTCATGGAAAAATAGTATAACTTCAGTCGTAATTATACATACTACGTTTCATGCCCAGACACACCTTAGACGCCCAGAAGCCCTTGGACTTCTCCCAAAACCAAATTCTGGATATGTGCCTGGTCGGCGCGATCCATAAGTGGCGATTGATCGTCGGGCCGTTTTCCGAGTCGCGTCGGTGTCGTCGGGCCGTCTTCCGGGCAGCCGTCGGGGTCGGCATACAGGCGTAAGCCTGCCCAAAATCCGCCCGTCGAAGTCGGCTTCTGGTCGGGAGTTTTCAAAATCTGACGTCGGCTCGCTCGTCGGTCAACCTTCGCCGATTAAATGCCGGTGTCGGGCTTACGTCTCCTGGCATGCTGGGGTAATACCGAACAGTATCAATATGCTTAACAGTATCGGATTATTGAAAAACTGAATTCCTCTGAAATTCTGAAAATAATAATAATAATAACTTATATAGAGGAAGTAGCACGGCAGAGCTGAAACCAGGTAAGTTTTGGTGACACGTCCTGACCAGGACATACGGGATCTGGTTTAAAACTTTACCTGATTAACCCGGTCTGAGAATAATGAGCTCCAGTTCCGTAATTTTCGTGCTCTGGAAGGTAACACCTGCGATCTCGGTCTCAACTGAATCGCAAGGAAATAATCAAATTCCCTACTTTTATCTCCAGGTGAGGAGCCCTAAATCGGGTCATCTGGTCAGGCCGGGTCCCAAGCATAGACCCGCTCCAAAACTTGACTTATCATCACAATTATCACAATCCGGATCTGAGTTTCGGATATTCGGATATCTGGGGCATTGGCACATCATCATAGCCTTTACTAATTCGTACAGGCTGCCCACAAAATCTGTGAACTTAAATTTCATGAGATTTCCTGACCAGATTTTTAAAACATTCCTGACTCTGACAACAGGAACAAAGTTTTTACTAAAATATTTTGCAAAGCTACTGATTAAAATAATCCAAATTTAAATTTTTTCCGTCATGAACATGTTACGTAAGTCAAGCCAAAGAAAATGCTAACAACTACAACATACATATGAATAAATTCTATGAATATAAGCAATGAATATTAGACTATTACAATAATTAAACAATATCATCAGAACGAAAACAGAAGTTTCAACAACATAAACAGATGTTAAGAGGCGGACGGAGCTGTCCAAAATTTAGAATCTGAAGAAAATATCTGTTTGCAAAACTCAAGAAGTTCTCTTGAACGCCGAAAAATTGCCTGGCGCTGTAGTTGTGTTCCTTCCTATCTAGTAGTGGGGTGGGGACAGAGGGTTGATAAGAAGCTACCTCCAACTCCCAGTTTCCTCCCCTTTGAGGACAGGTCAGAGTTTTATTGTTCCCAAACAAAAAAAAACGAAGCGCTAAAATTCGAGACTTTGCAGTGGAGACCTATTAAAAACCATGTCGTCGCTCCCGGGGGGGTGGTCGACAACAGTGGGGAAGGGGGAAAAGTCCGAGAAAACATCAATCACGGAATCGATCATAACTAGTTTACTAACCACGGTAAGGTAATATTGTTTAAAAAAACCGTAGGTAATAAAATTCTCTATTATGTAAACTGACACAAATATCCATATCTTTAATACTTTCTGGATGGTAAAAAAAGAAAAATTAAATCTCAGAAATAAGCCAATTTTTTAAAGAAAAATACTAACACTTCCCCCATTTAAGTACAGTATAATTATTATTTTTATTAATAATAAGTAAAAAAATAATGATTTTCCCACATTCTAGTAACTATTCCCCAAACCGACCAGCAACTGTTTTTTTTTAAGCGGCCGTGCGGCATGATAGTTTGCTATCCAAGCAATGCGAACGTATATGTCACCTGTGTTGCTTACTCAGAAGAAGACCGTCAATGAGGTCATACCGGAACCTAGCCTGAAATTTTGCTAGGAGAATCTACGTCCAATAGAGAGGTAATATACAAAAACTTAGCTGCCCATATCAACAGCGGTACCGAGGCAGGGGCTGGAAAATTTTTCCAAGTGTACAGAAAGTGTATTTTTTATAATTGAATCAAGAGAAGTCACTTCTACTTCAATTTCGTCCTGGAATGAAACACTGTCGAGTTGTAGTGTCACCTACCACACCGTAGCATTCATGGCCAGGGACGTATTTAGGGAGTCTGGAGGCCTCGAAATTAAGATTTTTAGTAAAATCTAAAATATTGCCTATTTCATAAAAAAATGAATTGCATAAAGAAACGGGGGAGGATTCCAGCTCCCCTATATACGTCCCTGACAAACTGCGGTGTGGGAGGTGACACTACAACTCGGTAGCGCTTTATTCCAGGAGGAAGTGAAGCAGAAGTGACTTCTGTTGATTGAATCATGAAAAATACACTTTGACCAACAATCCAGCTCCTATCTCGGTACCTTGCCCTTAATATAGGAGATTTTTTGTATAATATGTTACCTCTCTATGAGACGTAGATTCTCTTAGCAAATTTTCAGGCTAGGTTTCGATATGATCTCATTAAAAATATAAAAAATATTGAAAATATTTTGTGTCAGGACATTTATTATGATATTATTACCTACTTACAATGTTTTAAAAAATAATTAGTGCCTTTCCATGCTTAGAAAGCTATTGAATAGTTGTGATCGATTCCGTGATTAATGTAGGGAAAATGAAATATATATTCTTCCCATAAAAATATATGTCTCAATACGGGGATGTGATGACTGGTTACAGGGTCAATACGGGGTCCTCCAAACTACAGCATTTTAGTTCGAAATTTAAACTTTGTAAAATTTGATTAATTTTAGGCAAAATTGTAGGGTCTGTGTATTTCGTTTTGAATTTTATTTATGACCTTTAGGTATCCATAAGGCGTAGGCTGAGAAGGGGAGGGGAAAAGATGCGGGAAAATGTCGGCCAGGGCTTAAATTAAGTTACCAGACGTCCTCCTTTTCATCTTGTCCTCCTGCCCTCCCTCTTTTTCTAAATATCTTGAAATGTTCTCCATTCTCTAGTGACCAAGTTAAAAAGTTCCGAATTGGACATAATTCGTACTCCTGAGTCCTGAAATCCAAATTCTTAATTTTAATGAAATGGTGGTTACCGAAATATGAGGCAAATGGTTAATCATTTGGTAACCACTTTCCATCTTCATTAAATATTATTTATTACTTGATAGGAAGATACAATAAAAATGTAAAAATTTGTGTAACTTGCCCTGTAAAAACTGAAATTCGAAAGTAATAAATTCTTCTGTACGTCGCTGTTTCTTCATCGGATTCTAAATGAACGGTAACCATAGCTGTCTGTCTACCAACTCCATTGTACAAAAAAAAAAAAAAAAAAAAAAAACCGCAGTTGGCCTCCGTTTTTTAACGTTACTATCCTCCTGGCAAAAAAAATGGTAACAATTTGAAGGTACCATCCCGCTGTTTACCCGGTTTTTCGATGATCTAACTAACTGTATGGCTTACGGAACTAGCCGCAGAAAGAAACATTCCCCATTGAATTCTATCATGGAAAAGATCAAGTCAGATTACATCACGTACGTCTCTCGAAGATTCCTTTTACTATGAACCTCCCAAGGGCATCTCGGTGTTCACAACAGCCCTTGTTCCCTCCGGCCTCCCAACCAAGATGGAATATAATCCTAGTTTTCCCACATCAAGAAACATGGCCTGCCCATCATAACCGTCATCATTTCATTATTCTTATAATACTATACAATATTGAGTGAATCGTACAGTCTGTAGAGTTCTTCATTGTGCTGTCTCCTCCATTCTTTGGACACTTGTTCCTTATATCTTCCTTGAAATTCCGCGGAAACAAATTAAATTAAAATGTTATGAAGCTCATTTGAAGCTTTGACTTTATTTTAAAACGTAAATTCCCAGTGTGACTCAAATATGAAGCAATTCAAGTGTATAATTTGTATGCCTTACCTGTGATGTATGGCTACGAAAGGTGAACGTAGAATGTGAAAACAAGTAAAAAATGAGAGCTAATCAAAGAGCAGTGAAGATATGCATGCTAGGAATAACTAGGAGGAACAGAAAGAAAACTCTATAAAGATGTCGAAGTTAGAAGATATGTTTATGACTGCGAAGAAAATGAAGTGATGTGGATCGCATAGCTAGACAAACAGATGGAAGGTGAATGATGAGTGTTCTATATTGGATTCCCAGAGGAAATAAACGACCTAGAAGATGGCCAAGATGGAAAGATGAAATCAAGTTTTTTTTTCTCCAGAAGCTATATAGAAAGGGCAGCTGCTGACCGATATTTGTAGCGGGAAATGGAGGAGACCTTCATCCAGTAATGGACTGAAAATTATTTTTAACCTCAAGAAATTATTTTTTCATTGTTGTTAATGTTTCCATCCTTGGCATACGGTATCATTATTTTGTTAAGGAATTGTAACCATATTATAAAATTTTATTTTCTGTGTGTTACTACATACATTAAACAGCATTTCTCTGAGCATTACTACCGAATGTTTCTCCACTAATAAGAGAAAGACAGGTCGAGGGAACCAAACACCCCGCCGTTGATTGAGAAATATTTAGGTGGTGACACTGATGAGCAATATCTACATTTGAATTTGAATGGCTTTTATGCAAATTTGACTCAGACTTGGATAGGTAGGGGAGAGGATGTTGGAAGCACGTGAGCCAGGTCCCAGTTTGAAGGTACCATACTGGCAATTGCCTGAAATTAGTATGGAAAACCCCTTAAAAAACCTGTCTAATTGGGCAGCAATAATGAAAGAAACACTGGTTCGAGAAGAGACCGAGCGAACATGTATAAATAGTAAATACACAAATTAATACACACATATACATACAAATGAATGGATTCGCGCACAAACAAAGGTAGAAGATTTAATCAAGACTGCGAAGATGATTAAGTGGAGATGGGCCTAGAGTGCCGGATCTAGAAATTTTTCTATAAAGTTAAATTTTGCCGCCCATTCCCTCCCTCCCTTTTGCCGCCTTTTCAATAATTTTTTAGCCAAAGAACACGACCGGCCGACGCGATGGCCACAACATTGTCTTGCATCACGTAGTGTACTTTTGTTATCTTCTCTGGAGCCTGTCGTGGCATCGCTATTATTAACTCTAGTAAGGCAGGCCTATTAGACTGAATGGCGGTTTTGAAATTTAGAGATGAAGGTAGGTTGTATGGAATAAAATAGAAAATGTCTTAGCGCGCCGGTATTGAAAATTTGAACACGTTTAGATCAATTTTACTTTCTTTTTAGGAGCGTTTATTATTTACTTTTAGCTGTTTACCGGCCCCTAAACGTGTCGCCCGTCGCGCTTGTCCCCTTTTCCCCCTAGATCCGGCGCTGTGGGTCTGTCATATAGCTACACGAACAGATGGAAGGTGGACAACAAATGTACTATAGAGTCCCAGATAAAAGAAACGACCGAAACGACGTCCAAATGCTAGATGTAGATGAAATCAAGCGTTTTCAGGAGCAACATGGATGTGGAAAGAAAAATGGGAGGCCTTCATACAGCAGTGGATAGAAAATGGCTGAATATGATATATATATTTATATACAGTGTTTGATTTGTAGCCGGGGATGGTTCGGATTATCCCTCTCTGTGTAAAAATGTTTCCTGGCTCTGTTTCTTGAAATAAACCCCAAATTTGGAATATACATGGACATAAAGTGCAGCATTTTACGTATCTGACAAATTCCTCCTCCTACAATATACACATGTGTATACATATTTTGTAGGATGAAAGCGGACGATGGAGCTCTTTTATTCTTGATTTTTTTATAGGTAAACAAGGAATATTTTGCCGATAAATCTACCACTTTTCTCTTACAAGTATTTTCTGTCCTTCGGGAAGATTTGTTTTTCTTCTTGCAATAGATAAACGAAGATGTCTGTTTGGTTTGTCCAGGGTTTGTCCCTCAAAAATCTTTGTCGAAAGGTCCGCATTACCACTACCAGCACAATATTTTCCTTCTCACAGAAACCATCCAAATACACTGCTAAAACAGGAAACATGAACTGAAGAAGTTATAAATTTTACCATTGCTCGTGTTTGGACTTTGGAGTTCCCCTTGTTTAGGATGATTTCCTTCCTCCCCGCCCCGTTAAGAAGTTTTCAAAAGGGCCGGCTCCCGCTGTCAACGAAAGTGGGATGAGGAGTGACCAAAGTGCCATCTGGCAGTTAAGTAGCTACGTGAATACGAAAAGATCAGCATTTCTGATTTCTGTCGATTCAATAATGAAGGATATAATTTCTAATCGATTGTGTAATTGTGTGTCTTTGGAAACAGCGAAAAATAGCAAAATAACGCAAAAATAGAAAGATAGTACTCCATTCTCAAAAAAGTCCGAAGCTTTTAGCTCTTTTCCTTAATGTAATAAAACAGAAAACGTTTTCCTCTAATTTTGATAATTTTCTTATGGGAATTTGGATTATAGTTTTCCGTATTTATAAGAAGAGAATACCACGTACAGCGTTCAAATTGTACCTTCAAAATGAGATGAATCATATTGATGGCACTATTCAGTCACTTTTGCGAAAGAACGAAATGAAACCATGGTTTGCCTAAAAAATGTGTGAGAATCCATGTTAAATTGAACATCAATTTTCCTACCGCTGCGGCTAACTCCGTCTCACTCTTAATTTTGCCACTTCCGCAAAAGTTTGATTTTCTGAGAAAGTTCGTCTTGCTCCGTTCCATTATTTTTCTCTCACTTTCTTTTGCTCATCTTCCAGTTCCTTTATTTCATTCATGATCTTCCTTTTTCTTAACAGAATTATTCTCTTCCGTTTTCTTAGCATTACGCTGTGTTTTCAGAGAATCTTTATATCGCCTCCGAGCAGATCTTGCATATGATGAGCATTTTCCTTATGATGACAATACTATGGATTTCTTGTTTCTCTTTGAGCTTGTTTCTCTTTTTTTAATGCTAAACGTTCCAATTCTGCTTTGCAGTTGGAACTAGAAAGTAATTTTCTCCAACTGATTTGTATTGCTGATTCCTTTCAAGGGCAGCTGTTGAAATTTTCAGAGCTAACTTACTCTGTCAATATGTATGCTGTCAATATCCGGATAATTTTATATCCGATTAATCGAACAATTCAGTGTTCGGATATTTGAAATCCGATTATTCGAATAATTTTCATTATCCGGATAAACGGATAATCGAACATTATCCGGATAAACGGATAATTAAATATTATCCGGATGAACGTATAATTAACATTATCCGCTTAAACGAATAATCGAACATTATATTATCCGGATAAATGGATAATCGAACAATTAACTGTGGAACAGATAATCCATGAATTATAGTGGATCGAGGGAAGATGCCACACATTTTGTTCTACGAGATATTGTGCAGTAATTAAAAGAAATAGAAAAGCAAATTTTTGCACAAAAATATATTGAACGTTGATGCTCATACTGACGATATATTAACTGTTTCTTTCGGGGGTGTTTGCGGGGGGGGGGGGGGGCGGTTATCCCCCGGAAGTTTTTCCAACCGCCCTCCCAAAAGAATTAGTGTTAACACTTGTTAATAGTATGTTAACACTGAAATACGTATATAATAGTATATTCTGTAATATGGTTCATATTGTTTTGAGTTTTAATTTTATTTGTGACCTTTAGGCATCTAACGCTCAGGCCGAGATAGGGGAGGAGAAAGGAGTCGGGAAGGTGTCGGTCAGGGCCTACGTTAAAGGCACCATCCCGACATTTTCCTGGTGTGACTGAGGAAAAACTCTGGAAAAACCTCAATCAGGATGGTCGGTTGCTGGGATCGAACCCACGACCTCCCGAATGCTACACCAACGCTCTACGACTAAGATGTTATTTTTAGATTAACTAAGGAAGTGCAATTTATTGTTAAAGTAACATTAGAGTCTATTATTACTTTTTATTTTTAGCACATTACAGTCAATACTTATTGTTTATAATTTTCGTGAGCCCCCCGCAAGCCCCCCAAATAAAATCTCCTGGAAGAAAGATTGGATATAGGCCTATTGGTATTTAATCTTATATATCAGATTAGGAATCTTACCCAATCCATCAGTGTAAGATACCCACTTATTTGGGGAAAGATGTATCGTACATTATAACTAAGATAAATGACAATAGTAGTGAAACTTCATGACTACATTTTCTATAATATGACTAAAATAGATGAACAAGTATGGATATCTTTCCAGCACTTTAGATTGTTACAATGTCCACCTTGATGACATCTGCTTGAAAACGCAGATTTCTCTCCCTTATGTGATAATGGAACATACACAAGTTTAATGCAGAAGTAACTTTAGGTTTTGTGTGAAATTATATATATATAATAAATCACAGCCATATTTGATCCACTACTGGATGAGGCCTCTTCCTGGAGGGAGGAGATTGGTTTACTGCTGCCACACTGACCAGAACGGTTGGGAGAGGAGAGCCTAAGCTTTCACTGTGATCGCCACTATCTTTTATTCATAGCAAATCCTCAGTTGCATCACCATGCTGGATGGGCACCGTTCCAGACCCACACGCCTTGGAAAAATTCTTAGCAACGCCGGGAATCGAACCCAGGACCTCTCAATCCGCAGTCAGCAACGCTAACCACTAAACCAACGGGGCGGTCATAAATATATATATATTCTTATGGCGTACATTCTATTGAACATGTACCGAGTATACGTAGCGCGTTGTAGTAGAACGTTGGCTTGTGTTCGATAAGTCCTGAGTTCGATACCTACGTCGGTCATCTTGACTGAGGTTTATCCAGTAGTATTCTTAGTCACACAATGCTGGGATGGTACCTTCGGAACTAGGCTCTAGCTGACTTTTCTCCTACATCCTCACTCAACCCGTATTCCGGCCTGAGTCATATATAGTTACCTAGAAGCCATGAACGACATTCAAATTCTATTGAATACGTACGCAGACTACCAATTACAAGATGTCCTTATATGACTTTATTCTATTCAAGAAGAATAGTTCAAAAAATGAGTGTCTAACCTGAAAATAATGAAAACAGCCTTATTTGATGGAATGCATTTAGGTAGTGTGCATCAAGTGGCGTTCTGCCCTGTTCAAGTGCATTTTCTACGCTGTCATGGAATTTAATCCGATTCTAAGCTGTGTACTGAGTAGAGAAAATTATTTTTAGGCTAAAACAAGTTTTTTTTTTTGGAAATACTTGTTTCGTCTCAACGTGACATTCACTACATCCTACATCACTACAATTTTTCATAGTTATAGAATTACACTACAGTAGGCATCTTTCCCCGATGGGCACCTTTCCTCAATCCACTCTGTAGGAAAAGCGGGTTAATACACATTTAAGCGAAAACTGTTATGCATTTAACTATTGAATGAAATTATATTTATGGCAATTTGGCTCATTACATGAAGAGGAGAGAAAAGATGTTAGAAGGAAGTCAGCCAGTATCTGGTTTGAAGGTATCATCCCAGAAAGATCCGGAAGGTTCAGTGTAAGGAATTTTCGGTGCAAAAATTAGAACCCACTTTGATTATTATAGATAGGCTATGAAACTGTCAGGACGTCCTTACTAATGCAGTTATCATTGGATTTATTAAATGTCAAAATTAAATGAGGAATCTGTTTTGAAGATTAGTTTTAATATTATGAATGTTTGTATTGCTATTGATGATAATTTCGATCTGTGTCTAAATTTATAAGTATAAAATTCTTATAAATTAAACAGTCTATATGAATTGATTGATTCCTTTTCTCCTTAGAAAGAAATCGAATTTGTAAAATAAGTAAGTAAAGATTCGCCACTTAGAAATGAATTGTCTTAAGGGGCCGTTGAAGTACTTCGTAAGCATTCAAGTCGGGAGGGGGTCGAGCTTTGCTTATTTTTTCTGACTATAGGAGAGGGGGATCAGGGCAATGTTTACGTAAGATTCGCTAAAAAAAACTTGTTAGTCTAGATTCAGAGACTTTTTTACTACAAAATTACGATAAGAAATTTGACGTGTTTTACGTAAGCATAAGGGAAGGGGGCAGGTATCTACTATTTTTTACTTACAACAGGAAGGGGGTCCAAAATGACTAAATTGATACTTGAATGTCCCCTAAATCACCATTATGTATTATTGATTCTGATTCCGGCTCAACATTTTTAATGGAATATTTATGACTTTTAGAAAGTTGTTTCTTCCTTTTACCTTCAATGTGAGATCACTATTAACCAAGTGTAAGAGGAAGATAAGGGAATGTAATGTATAGTGTGCCTGATAATTATGAAACTTATATTATATACGGAGTATGAAAGCGAAAAACACACATAATATGGAAAAAACATTTTTTGCCATCGCAAATAGTCTGGTAATTGGCCACAGAGTGGCATAGATACATATCTTGGGCGCTTAGATTCCTTGATCGCTCCCCAGTAGACTGAATGATACTGCAATATTTGTGCTCTTTCTCTGAGCGTATTTAATTGGATACAAATTAAGCATGTTATCCAGAATTATGTGAATACATTTCTATAAAATGTACCCTTTTCCCTCGTGATACTTAATATTTTTTTTTAATACGTTGTAGATCTATTCGTTCAAGACGGAATGTTTACTACCGAAGTTGCTGGTGTAGGGAAACTTTAATAACGTTATAATAATGTAGCAACTAATTATTTATTATATATTTTAACTTTGCTCTTTTAATAATTTTTTAGTAAACAACATACATCAGTAATTTATTGCACCGAAACTTGCTTTCACTAAAACATCCTGCACCGAAGCATCTAGACGCATTCCAACATATACCCTCCATTCCGAAAGAAACCGAACTGTTGAAAACAAATAGTACCACTAGTGCCATCTGTTGTAATATTTTACCGGTAGATGGCGTAGTCCCTCATTGACAACTGGTATAAATGTCATGACATTTGGATGCACGGCAACAAAGTTATTGCGTTTCAACTGCCAGTGTGCTGTGTACATCGGTCGGAAAATGAGTTTCAAACAACGAGCTGCAATTGAGTTTTGTGTTAAACTGGGTAAACCTTTTACTGAAACGCACCAAATGCTACAAAATGCATATGGTGATGAGTGTCTATCCCGTACGCAAGTTTACGAGTGGTTCAGGCGATTCAAATCGGGTAAAGAGACGCTTGATGATGACGAAAGATCAGGCCGTCCCAGAACCGGATTATCGGAAGAAAACATCGAAAAAGTGCGTGAATTCATCAAACATAACAAAAAAGCGTCGGTGAAAGTTATTGAAATGGAATTAGGCATTCCTCAAACAACCGCATACCGCATTTTGACCGAAGTTTTGGGCCTTAAGAAGGTTAATTCGCGGTTTGTACCACACAAACTCACCGAAGACCAAAAAGTTGATCGAATTGCGCATTGCAAAGACATTGTTAAAAGTGCTCGGCAGGATCGAAACTTCTTGAAATCGATTGTAACTGGTGACGAGACGTGGTGTTTTGAATATGAGCCCGAAACAAAGCGGCAAAGTGCTGAATGGAGAGCGCCGGATAGTAGTATAAACGAATCCTCGCACTCCACATTTGCATATTTTAATTGGTTAATGTTTGAATTCTATAGACGACAGACAAACGTACTCCGTGGATTGACAGCTCACTAATTGTTTTTGCTACTCACAACTCTTGCGTCTTACCCCTTTCCCCGGCTAGGCACAGAAAAATGTATAATGGAATGCCGCAAGCCATGTTTTCCCCTTTCCTTGAACGAAGAGAAAGAAAACACATAAAGATTAATTAGTTTTGAGAAAAAAAATGGGTTGTCTTCGACGAGATACCTACAGGCGCAAAGAAATTAATTTAGTTGAAGAAGAAAAAAAGCAGAAAGGGTGGGAATGATTTTTTATGAAAACGAAATAAGAAATAAAATTATTATTGTCGATCATTGATATGAATGCAAGAAACTTCAAGTACCTTTGAATATGACACACAAATAAATATATTTAGTAATTACATTAGTTTGATTAACAATTAACTAACTGGCATGAATTTAACTGTTTGCTGACTTGCGTTGAAAGAAAAGAATGATATTGCGGCAGATCCAATGGTTAAAGTTTAACTTGCTCCAAGTGTCAGAGTTTGTTACCTTGTGGCAGATCCACTGCTT
>JAGDQP010020431.1:13249-33291 GCA_022664845.1 Lepisma saccharinum | reverse complement strand
ATAAACCTTTTTCCATTATAGGCCCTACTTCTTCAATGAACTTATTGATGGAGGAAATTTTGTCGGGCAAGGATTTTTTTTTTTTTTTTTTTTTTTACAGGGGGAATTTTGTTTCATAGCGGATGCAGGAGACTTTGGTTAGAGGGATTTTGTACAGGAAGATTTTGTCCTAGAATCGAGTAGGAATACATTATTTGGCTGCAATTTTAATAATAAAAAAAAATGTGTCCAAACGTGGTGTCGATCGCGGATCCTTATCTTCAATACGGAAGAGAGGTCTTTCCCATAAATAGTTCTGGGATTTTCCCATTAACACAGCACTTGTCTTTCTGACTCATCTGTCACGCTCTCTTGGGAGTTAAATCAATATTCTCCTCACATACTACTTTTTCTCGTGAGAGGAAAAGTTTAGGGGATGGAGTGGAGTGAATGAATAAATAAGGATCAATCCTGTAGTACCTGCAAACCCATTCTTTGGCGCTGGCACTTGCAATTATATCTTCCGCGTTTCCATCGAATCTCATGTTTGGGGAAAAGTTTTTCCTCTAAAAGCGTCATTGTTCCGTTAATATTTGAATTGTGTATTTACATGTTCATTTAAAAAGTAATTTCGGCATTATTCCAGATTAGAATAAACGTTGCCCTTGTATTTGATCTTCCAAAAATCAATTTCTTTTTTTTTTCTTTTTTTTTTTAGATTTTCTTTGCTTCGGTTTAGATTGCTCTAGTCAAGGATTGATTAGAGTAGATAATTTTAAGAGAGTTTGACCATGCTTACTCTATGCTGGATTTGTTACGATTTCGAAACAAGTGTAATAATAGAATTTGTATATTTAGATGTCTGAAATTTGTATATTCGATACTATCGTGTCTTTTCTTATATATCAATATACAGAAGTTTACAAAGGTGATGTGTAGTTAACACAATGAATCTCATTGTCTCCTTTAGTACATAGAGTTCGCTATGTTCTCCAAGTCAAATAGGTTTTCATCTTCCACGTGCCCCAGAAAATGTGGGCAACACACACAAAATCTAGTTTCCCGCCGAAAAATCGAACGCGGATCATGTTAATCATTTACTAATCTGGAAGTTCCATAAAATAAAGTGACCAAGCGACCGTGGCTCAGTGGTAGAGTGTTGGCGTAGCATTTGAGAGGTCGTGAGCTCGACCCAAGCGACCGACCATTTTCCTCAGCTATACCAGTCAAATTACCGGATGGTACGTACCTTCAACTTAGACCCTGGTCGACACCTTCCCGCATCCTTTCCACTTTCCTATCCTAGCCTGAGTCTTATATGCCTAAAGGTCATTGTTAAATAACTCTAAAATCAAACTTAGTGAGAAATTAATCCCTTAGGATTGTAGCTGTTCTCATGGTATTAAAAAGGCACAAGGTACTTAATTACTTCTTAACTGTTTATAGTGACAACTGATTTTGAAAGATTGTAGTCCTACAATATGTTAACAACTTCTATCATCTCTCATACGTTTTCAAGAAAAATGGATAAACAATGTTTGATATATCTTCTAATTGGAGGTAATTTGTATTATCAACTTCAATAAAGTGAGGTTAATTAGAGTTTTGCATGTGTAACGTGTTGCTACTATATTATAAGCAACTCTGTTTATCTTTTTCTAACTTAATTGGAAGCTATCAGCAGTCGGTAAGATGCTAACATTAGTCGTGATTTTATACCCTTTTCATGGGGGGAGGGGCAGAAGTATAATGATTCCAAACGTGCGTGTTATTCACAAATAATTACAGATTAAGGTATTTTTTTCTCTTAAACATGGCATTAATAGCCCACACAATGATCTAGGCTTTAACTCAAAGCGCCATCTTGTATTGTAAGTCAATCAAATTAATTAGGATGTAGGAATTGATAATTTCGGGGCAGAAATGAACTATGGACATATCAGTTACATAGTTTTCAAAGTGTTTCTCAATTCTTAATTTACATAAAACAAGATTATATATATAAAAAAAATCAGAGTTTCCTTGGGTCAGGCGGTAGTGCGTCTAACTACGAATTTGGCGGCCCGGGTTCAAATCCCGACCAGGACGCTGGAGACTTTTCTCGCAGTGTTCCCATGCCTGGTGCTCTGAGGTACACCCAGACTCCTATCAAATTGAGTACCAGAGTGTCCTCCTGGGCACCTTGGGAAGGTAAAGACGGTCGAACGTGGGAGTGACCACCCCACCTCACTTCGTACCGTAGGTCGAAAATACGTCTAGCGCTACCTTCACATTCCCCATGCGCCGTTCACGGTGCTTGCTTATCGCATTCCCCCCTTTATATATATAAAATTCTGTAAAATTTCAAATAACTTGCTTCCAACTTATTTTGTAGCCCTATTTTAGATACCCAGATTATTTTTCTTTATCTGTGAATGTCCCAATGAAATCAAACGTCTTGAACAACTCTGAAGATATTTTACCAACAATAAAATGGAGATCGAAAGCAAAACACCCTTATTTTATTGTGTGATGTACTGAAGTATCTATTTTTAATAATATTAAAGTGATGTTTCACTTAGGATAATCTTCCAGTAATGAGCCTCAGTCTCACCATTGTGTTGCTTGGCTTAACTTACTTTTTACTTAGAGGGAGCATGTTGGCGTGTGGGGATTTTTTTTTTTTTGCTTATTTTTTGACTTGAGGAATAATTTTGCCAGGGTTTGAGAATAAAAACTTGAAGAGGGACGTTTTTTGACAATTGCTTTGCTTTAAAGGGGTATGTTTTCGGATTGACACGAGGACAGCGCAAACCAATAATTGTTTTTACGAATTTTAACAATATTAATATTTTATGTAACAGAGTAATTTCGGGCACCAGTTAATTAAGATATATAACTTTTTACTTTTGCGAAGTATGCTTTTTTTACGCTACAACGTAAATATAATTTAACTTAACGTTCAGATAAGTATTTACTTATAAAGGTTTGAGTGAGTGTATTTGACGAAATCGGGATCTTTAAAGAGAGGATAATTAAACTGCAAAACAACTTAATAATAAAAATATATTTTACACTGAAACAGACTAAACTTAGAGATTTTAGGCAGGCTCTGTTACAGAATTTTTTTTTTTTAAGTGAATGAAATACATTTATTTTTGTGCTATTTGTATTGTTTGTTTTTTTAAATTTGTTATTGAAAGCTCTAATGGAGAAGAATTTTTGCCTTTATTGGAAAACTTGCTGTATAATACTTTGAAATACTTCCCCAATAGAAATGGCTAAAATCGCGAGTATTTGAAGCTAGGGCGAGCAGTTCTATTTTTGAGTCGGGCTATTTTGGGACTTAGAAGGCCACAGGCAATATTAAAAAGAGGTTAGAAACCCCTATAATTTTTAAGAGATTTTAAACTAAGACCGAGTAGGTCTCAGTTGCCTAATTTTGGACTTTAAACAACAATAATTACGCTGCTTTGGATTTGGTATTGCTTTTATTCTACTCGTACTTAAAAAAAAAATAACGTCGCTTTGGCCCATTTACTGCCACAAAGCCTACTGGCAGCATGAGCAGAACTGAAAAGGTACAATTAGATTTATAGCAAAAACTTAATACCTACAAAAAACAGGCTTAAATTTAGCTAATTTTTTTAATAATAAAAAAATTTTGTTGTTTAATTTTTAATCAATATGAAAATTTTCTTTTGAGCAAAGTAAAATAATAAGTCGTGTGCTTTAAAAATTTGGCGTTTTTTTTTTTTTTGTTTCAAGAAAAATTTGTTTTGGCTTCAGGGAGCGACTTAATTTATTTTTTACTCCCTCGATATATAACGAACAGTTAAATATTAGCAAAAAAAACAAAGGCCAATGGGTGGAGTGGGATATAAATATAATAGCACTGAAAGACCGAGCAAGCCTCTAGCGCCTTTTTTTTAAATTATTATTAGACAAAGGTATTACTTAAGAATTTGTTATTTAATAATCGCGTGTTTTAAAATGACACCCTGGATAAAGGACGAATAGTCCAGTATTAGCAAAAATTAAAGGTCATTGGGTGGGTTGTGTTTAATTAATAGTACCGAGAAGACTGGAAAGGTCCCCAGTACTCCCTTTTCTGAATTAATTTACCAGATACAATATTTATCCCTCGTTTTGATTTTGTGAGAATTTATGTGAAAAATGCAATTTACGAAAACGTTTTCGTAGTTTGAAAATTTAATCTCCCGAAGTTTGAAAAAAGAAAATTAAAAGGTTAAGCCGCAATTTAATAGTTGTTGAAATTGGGGGACGGCGCGCTTATTTTTGGGGAATAAAGATTTGAACTTGTGAGCCCTTTCAAAAACTTAAAATATATATTTTAGTACGTATTTATATTTACTTAGACTGCTAATTGTACTGAAGACATCTTTTGCTTTTGGCTTATTTGGAGGCTATTAGATTTGTTTTCCTCTCAGAGCCGTGACATGGAAGTATTTTGTTTTGACACTAAGTTTAATACTTGGAGACGACCGACTTTTGACCGACCGTTTGACTGACCATCGTGGGAACTTTTTAGCGTATATATATGAGTTTTGATTTTATTGATTTTTGGCTTTTTACAAAGACCCTGCTTGGTTAATTTTTTGCTGGACGTAATGGGTAAAAAGGAGAGGAACTAAAAGTCTTTTCGACAGAAAAAAAACCCAGCTGAGCATGGCAAGGGAGGGATTGTAACAATACCCATAGCAGCGACTGTCTTAGTCACTTGGACTTTCTCTAAGCAAAAAAAAAAAAAGAAAGAAAGTATATATGTGTTGGAGAAAAAAAAACTCCCAGCAAGAGTTTCTTTAGAGCTGAAATATACAGAAATAGAAATTACATACATTCAATTACATTAAATACATACATAGATATTTAAAATATGTTACATATATAGCAATATCCTTAATCCTAAATACCTGGCCAGGTTTTTCTTACTCTATATATACAGGTGAAATTTACATACAAAATTTTTAAAAAATAACATAATGATAGTTTGGATAATTAATAATAAAAAAAAATGTTACGAGTTCTAGAGTATTTACTTCAGAACAACTGTGATTGATTAAACCATATTGTCTTACACTGTAAAACAAAGATAATCTCTCAGCAACTTCAGGCATGTAGATGTTGAGTTAGGTTGATGAGGTGCATCATAAACTTCCCAAAATTCTAAGAATATTTTTAATTAAACAATTTTCTACAAATTTCTCGACTATTAACACAGAGAAAAGCTACGACGAAAACACAGAAAGAAGGTTACAAACGGCTACAGAAAAAATGCATGAAATACTTACGCGATAACTTCTACCTATCCATTGAGACACTTATCCCAGCGATCTATGAACGCTGAAATACTTACTCAATAAAAGTTATTGGGATGCTGCGGCAGTCACATACGGACCTACCATTCAATGTCTGTGTCAACCGCAACATGATTACTACCAAGGTGTGCTTTGAGCGGATCAAACAACAATGAATCACTTCTCCCTAAACACAGGATGCATTTCGTGCAGTAGTGGTGTAATGGACAACATACTCAACCGGTAACTGGGAGATTCTGGTTCTAATCCCGGTTACGGTTCCTGTCAAGTTTTTCTGAGTTAACTTCAACATTTACTGTACACAAGGTTATTTGAGGAAAAGGTCTACTATTTATTTATTATTGTTATTTATTTGTTATGAATAAATGCCTCCTTTGACTTCTTTTTTCATTTTCAACACTTAATAATGCCAAGAAAGCGTAGGCGGGTTAGCGATCAGCTGATCACTGATCAGGTTAGACTTTTTTCTTATCCGCGATGCAAAATAACGCACTCCCTGTTCTAATGTCATTTCCGTGATTTTCCTAAATTATGTTTGAGTCTTCAACGTATTCAGTCTGCATTATTCCCCAGATTGTTCTTACCAACAACTGAAAAAAATGAAAACAAAAATTTAGTAAAAAAAAAAAAAATACTCGAAATAGCAAAGGTTTCTAGTTTTTGTCAGTAACATTCATGAAACTGGTTTTGTCCGACTTTTCCCAGGGAAACAGTTGAAGTTCTACCATTAAGTTAATAGTGACAAACGTGAAAGCCTAGTTCCTTAAAACGAGTAATCAGTTCTAAACGAGCGGGAAAAGCGCGGTGTTTTTACTGCGGGAAAACCGCGACTTCAATTCTTTCCAATACTTGTCAAAATGCGCGGTAAAAACGCTCGTGTATAGATAAGTATATTAAAAACAAAACATGCGTTTTATTAGAAGACGCGGTTGCTCGCAGTAAAATTGCCTTTGTTTCCGCCGCTCGTGTAAGATGGGCCTTGTACGGTCGAGAATTGCGCGCGGAAAGCAGAATATTTTTGGTCCGTTCGTTGTAATGCTATACAAAACACACAAGAATTAGTTGCTCAACTGCAGAGGCAAGTAACAAATTTAAAAGAAAAATGGTTTTGATGTCCTTTCTAATAATAATTTTACACAAACTTGGATAAAATTCCGCTTCGTTTTGCAGAAAAAAAGATTGCGATTTGGAGCCCCAAAACAATTCCTTACAATGGTAAATATAATGATTAATTCGTGATTATTCGTAAGTTATGTATTAAAGGACAATTCATTGGGGGGGGGGGAAGGGGGTTGATTTGTATCGGTACAGTCGATGTAAAGACAATGTGATAGCATGTGAGTGTTGCCAACTGGGCATATTTAAAAAAAAAAGTAATGCGGTGATTTATTCGACCTGAATCAAAGGCCAAAGACCACATTGTGAAATATTTTCCGAAACGTTTCTGGAAGAAGCTAGGGAACCTAGGCTGCCTATAAATTTCCAGTAATTTGGCTAATAAATAAAAGCTATCCTTCGGTTTTCAGAGATACTGGGAGCAAAAGATAGAAGAAGAAAAACCCGAAGCGAGATTTGAACTCATGTCGTTGTTTAGTTAACAATCTTATAACCAAGGCGTTTTATCAACTAGCCCAAGCTGCCAGTCATAAAAAAACAAAAAACACTAGATCCAAACAGTATAGAAGCGCGTTGCCTGAGCCCGAAGGCATAAACTAAGTTACTCCCTCAGCTTGCGCCACATCTCAAACATTTTTCTATTTGTTATTTAGGGATCGGAGCCCACATTTACTGAATTTCCCATTTCTACGAAAATAAGCACACAAGATGGCGCAAGCAAACTCTTGATCAGAATTGTATGTTTGGTTAGAATATGAAACCGTTTTCTCTTTTTCCGCATGTGTGTAAAGAAATACAAATCACAAATATCCACCTCGATACACAAAACGTTCCTGGCTTTTCTTACATTTCAAAGAAATAACATGAAATACCGTAATTTCTGCAAAACTTTACTGGGAACTCCCAGTATAGTTTACAAAAATTTTCACAGTGAACAAGTAAATTCAAATTAAATTCAATTCTTTGCGATTGATATTCACTAGTATTTATAATAACATTATGTGTGAAGTATAGATCGCTGTGTTGCCAATTTTGAATCTTATAACCAAGGCTAGATATTTGAAAAATAGAACTTCGCATCAGATTGATAACACTGATAATTCGATGATATAACATTTTAACTTCAACCATTTGTATTACTGATAACAAAACTAAATTTTACGTTAAAATCTATCGTTCATGATATACAGTGAAATATTAATTTCATTTAGCACTGTAGCAAATCGATTTTTGGATTTCAAGTTGGAAACACTAAATTCAACCAATCTCGAAAACCAACCTGAATTTAACCTAAGCTTTTCTGAGTATAATTATGTTTCGGTGCTAGAAACGGCACTAAGATCATAATTTTGATTTTTCTTTTCAGTCAAACTTTTTTAGAAGGAACCTTTACGAGTTCTGAACATGCTTAGCACCATTCGATAGGGCACTCAAAGAAACCCCCAAAACAGAGATTTTTATCTGCGAAACCTAAATAAGGATGTTATGGAGAAAAAAAAAATAGCTTCAACGTTGGAAAAAAAAACGCCTCCGCTCGGGCACGACAAACGTTGCGAAGGCTTTGGACTACGTGACTTCTTTTCTCATTTGTAGTCATGCGGAGATTGAAGAGCAACACAGCAGACAAAAAGCGTACCGCTACACTGTAAAAAAAAAGCCTGTGTTAATTCAACAGTTTTCGATGTCGCAGCGTGACTACCACTTTTTTTTGCGTTAAATCAACACAGCACACAGTGTTGATTAGACATCAAGTGTTTGCCTGTCGCCATCTTGATCGCTTGCTTCCATAGAAATGGAGCATATTCTCAATGAATGGCAATTCTGATCCTTAATTGACAAATGGATACGTGATAAAACAATGCCATAGGTCGCGCGTAACTTTGTTTGTGTTTGGGGTTCAGCAACATATTTTTGAACCCTATGTTGTTTGAATCTAATGTTTTTTTTTTCTTTTTTGTCTGACGCAACCCATGTTCAAATCTTGCTGCAGCCGTGACATTTTTTTTTCTTGTTACTAGTACCGAAAGCAACACCGTTTGTCGTGTTGATTTAACCGAAAAAGTGGTAGTCACACTGGGACACCGAAAACTATTGAATTAACACAGGCATTTTTAATTTGTAAAGACCTCCTATATAAAGAATTCAAACAGTTATTTTTAATCATGAAGACTCGTCCTTCTGGGAGTTCATTTTCAATGTTCATATATTCATTCTCTTTATATTTATAACACCATTTTATTTTCACTAATAATATCAGTATTCACTGATAAAAATGTCACTGAATATAACACTGTCACTGAATGACATTATAAATTGTGTTATAGAAGTTAATATTTCTTACGATACGAAAGGAATTTGGTTAAACTGCAGTTTAAAGATTAAACTACTGTTATCAGCAAACGTCTTGCATTTTCCATTGACCAGAAAGTCAATGGAACAGAAAATGTCACTAGCAAGTAAGGCGCACGTTCAACTGTCTGTAAATTGGTATTCGTGAACAGTTTGAGGGGCACATCAGAAAACGACCTTTTCACCTCTTCTTGAATCAAGGATCAGAGCAAACGCCAGCAAAAAAATTTATATCAAAAATGGCCAAAATACGTGACAAAACATTTTCAACATTGTTTCCCGTTGGCTCTTCTTATATGTAACTGTTCCTTATTCTACAGTACCAGATTTCATTTTTAGAGGCCAAGAATGTATACAAAGCTCTCCACGTCTTCCATTGTTTCAGTACGACTTATGACTTCTAAATCAGGTAACTTTTTTCTCTTAAGAGATATGTCGGTTATCAGGTATTGGATCAATAACTTCGTGAGAGGCCACATAGATATATATATATATAATAAAAATACGTGGCTGGTTTTCTGAAATCAAAAAATAAAAGAAGATCCTGTTGCTTTGGCTCCCAATGTGTTAACGGTTGTTGGCACAAGAGAAGAAACTTTACGTGCCGAGAAAAGAAAGAAACAACCCGAAGAAAAATAAAGAGACCAGTTTAGGAACAAAGTTTACCAACGAAGGATTACTATAAGTTCTCCAACTTCTAAAGAGGTTTATACGTATGTGGGTAATCATCACGTATAGGGAAAGAAACGTGAGAATAAAGCTAAAAAACCTATCACGTATGGAAGAAACAAAGAGCGAAAGAAAAAAATCAAGTTGGCAGAGGAAAGGTTAGAAGAAACATGCTTTATCGTAAAGGTTAAGATGTTCTTTCCTCACTTTGTACAGTTATTGCATCTCTGGTTGCTGCATGCTTCTCTTTGAAGTCTTGCGGTACGTGCTCAGCATGTCATGTCAGTTAGTGAGATTGGCATAAACGAAATGCAGTAAAATGCTGTAAGAAATAAAATACTTTTACGTTCATTCTTGATGAATACGCAGGTGATATATGTAGATGAAAACTATTCTGTAGTGTAGTAGCTATTCTGTATTTGTTCCGTACGAAATCTGAATCTAAATTCGTGTATGCTATAAGGGTGGGCGCAACCGGATCATGCACGAACCGATTCTGATGAAACCGAGAACCGAATCCTAAGGGAACCAATCGGTTTGGAGATCGAGATCCGGATAGCTGGTTCCAAGATGCGAATGAGGGTACCTGGTTCCAAGATCCGGATGAGGGTACCTGGTTCCAAGATCCGGATGAGGGTACCTGGTTCCAAGATCCGGATGAGGGTACCTGGTTCCAAGATCCGGATTCGGGTACCTAGTTCTATGATCCGGATTCTCGATTCCAAGATTGGATACGAGTACGTGGTTCTAATATTATCCGGAACCAGATCCGTTAGGATGCGGGTAATCCGGTTGGGTTTTTTTAGAGATAGGAAGCTGCAAAGAAACTTCGGATTGGCAGTGAGGAGGCGCGGAGATTCAAACTTCGCTGCAAGCTATCCTGCATGAGGTTTCTCAGAGGTTCCCCTCAGTTTCACAAGGCGAGTGTCAGGATGGTACATCAACTAAGATCCTGGTCACTTCCTTTTCCATCCCTGCCCTCCAGAAAAGTAATTTCGAGACACATCATTCCTCAGACTTAGGCTTAAACCAAAATTTGCTGGTTCACTCCAGGAAATAAAATTTAAATAATTAAGAGGACAAGTAGTACTATATAAGAAACATCTGGTCGGAGCAGTTACAAAATATGCACTTGTGTTTGTTACAAAAGAAGGAGCGCGGTTTAAGTTTGTTAATATACGGAAATGTTGATATGCAGAGTATCAATAGAATTATTTCTTATGTAGGTGACAAGTATTCAAGAGAGTAAGTAAGTTAGTGTTCGTGTGTGTGTGTGTGTGTGTGAGAGAGAGAGAGAGAGAGAGAGAGAGAGATCAGAAGAGTTTCTTTACTTTCAACTGTTTCGGAACATCTTAATTAAACATTTCAACGTAAGTTATTGACTATTTGTTTGTGACAGCATGTTCTTGATGACGCTCTGGAATGCGCGGAAGTGTCTTAGATAGCATATTTTTGGTTCGTTGTGAAACTCTGCAGACCTCAATTTAAAAGATAAAAGCAATATTTATAACGGTGATATATATTGTAGATCGCTCTTCGTCCCGTTTTGGATTTGTTAGATTCTTATGGAAAGATTTACGAGAACATTTTTTTTTTTTCTGAAGACTTGCTCTGGTTGTTTTCAAGTGGATTCTTCAGTGGTCTCTCTTGATAAAGTCTCATATTTATGATTCTGCGCCACATTACTCTACAATTTCAGGCTGTTGCGGAATGAGACAAAGTTTAACATATGTAGGCCTAACTTCTTTTAGCTACATACTAATTGGTTAAAGCTTGATTATTAGGCTTTATGCGTATTCCCCTCGGGAGCTGAAGTCGGTGTGATTTGAATCTGACTACTCAAATTTTCTTCGAAAAACGTAGGTTCAAGATGTTTCATGAATTGCATCTGCTACTGCTGCTGCTCAAGTGTATCATATTCCGTGTTGACACTTGACACGATGGATATTCGTTCATTGTATTAGTGACCAGGTCCAGTGGCGGATCCAGAGAGGTGGTACGGGGGTTATTTTATAGCATTATTTCAACAGCTTCGATTTGTTTCTGGGCTGATCTAATTTATCTGAAATATCCATTTTTTTGGATACCGGTGTCATATTTCATGATGAAAGTTAACAATATGAGAGAAAATGTGATACATTAATTAATATTTTTAAAAAATCACTTAGTGGAGACAATATCAAAAATATCCTGGGTCCATTCCATCTCTGCCCCCCCCTTCTCCTCACGCCAAACCTGGATACACCACTGCCAGTACCTTCCTATGAAGAGCTATCTAACTATTTCGAAATAAATTTGTATTGTTCTTCAGGGTCAAACGAATTACTACTTAATTTGCAAATTATTCTGTATCTGTTTTATTCAAGCCGGTTAAATCATAGAGAAACGAATCCTGTATTTTTAAATGTGTGCACATCTTCTGATGTCGGAAAATTTTCCTTCCATTACCGGTAGATATCTTTATCACTCAATAGCTTATTTTCTTAAAGATCCTGGTAAACTGATCTGTGATTGGTTTAGAATTTCCTGTTGCGCTGAAATGTGGCAGTGGAAACCAATGAGAAGCTTGAATTTATCAGGCGGATCAAGCAAGCGTTAAGTTTGTACAATCGCTTCATTCCCACCATAGACTGTTTTACATCTGACGTCACTTTCCTGTTCACATGAGTGGCAATGGCTCTGGCGGTAACGCGTCGGACTACGTATCGGGCGACCCGGGTTCAAATCCAATCCAGAACACTGGAGACTTTTCTCGCAGTTTTTTTCGTACCTAGCATTCTGAGGTGCACTCAGCCTCCTATCAAATTGAGTGCCAGAGTGTCCTTGATATTCTAGGATAACTTGAGAGGTAAACGCGGTTGAGCGTGGGACTGACCAGCTCACCTCAATTCGTACCGTAGGTCGAGAATATGTGGAGCGCTACTTCCACACCCCTCATGCACCATTCACGGCGCGTGCCCATTACACTGCGGATAGCTTTACTTTTAAGGTACTTGTGTGGGTCCACTGTCTGCAAGTATCAATGCAAGCGACGCACATGTTGTATGAAGGAAGAAAGGGTTGGAACTCAGTAGTGCTCTTTCGTCCTTCAATCGTGAGTTTAGCCTGAAGAATTTCAAGGTCACTGTTTTGAGTACGCATGCGAAACACACCAAACTCCCAGCGTGATTACCACTACATTTTTTTTTTGCGGTAGCCATGACAATAGAAGTATGTGATGTCATAGAAGCCGCACCATCTCAACATTCGTCGGAGAAATAAAAAAAACTAACCAGACTCTTCGTACCATCTTCCAACCACGATACAGATTGGTTTATGGCCAAAGAAGATACTCATAGATAAAGACACTAGAATTTCGCTATTCGAGAATTCGCGAAAAATTTTAAAAAATCAAGAAATCCAGTAGCTAGATAGATGGTTGTTAACATTTTCTGAAAATGTGTTTTTTACCTCACAAAATACTCGCAAAATTTGAACTTTTTGCTTCCATCCACGAATTCTGAACCCTACTCAAGAAGTTTCACCAGTTTCATTCATTCATTCACGAAAATAGTGCCTAAACAATCGCCAAAAATGTATAATTCGTTTCCAGTAAACGAATCTTGGAACTCGTATAGCACGAAGAATGTTAGAATATAGTAAACTGAATCCTCAATAGGTGGTAGTAAATTTACGAACATGGCTTGCCATCTAGCGGGAAATATACGAACTACATGAACACAAGGGCTGTATTTACGGTGAAAGATTTTGTGAAGACAAGATTTTTTTTTTTTAAATAACTTTATTCAAGAATTTCTACTGTCCGTACTCACAGGAAGAACTGGAATCGAGTCACTTTTGATGGCCCGACCTGACCCGAATATAGGTGACCCGGTCTGAAACTTGACCCGATTGCTCCGGTCTTGGAAATACAATTTACTAGGAAGTTTCAATGTTTTAATTTTAGTGCTCTGACGTGAATGTCCTGTTCAATAAAACAAACGCAAGGAAGTAATTAAAAGTCTCTGATTTTTCCGGGTCACCGGGTCGAAATCGCGTCACGGAATCCGAATAACAGACTCGGTTCCAAACTTGACCCGAATGATCCGTTTCAGCTCTGCTCATAGGTCTAATACCTCCCGGACTATTGACCGCACAGGAAGACGGTGGCCAAGAGAGAGAGAGAGAGAGAAAAAAAACGATTAATTTCCTGGTTTCGAACCGTATCCTAATCCAATCCATTCAGGTTCACTGCAGTAATTGGAGGAAAGAATGAAAAAAAAAAAGAAGAGAAAAATCGCCAAGCGTGACTTTGAGGCAGTCTTACTGTCTGAAAACTTCGTTATCTTGAACAGCATTATATAACTTTCTTTATATAAGATAGTCTACCGGAGAGTTCAGGGTACTTTCTGGGTAATTCAGGTATTTTTCTTTTCTCCAACAACAGTGCTCGTTTCCCAGTAATGTGGGTTTTTAGTACCCCTTTTTCTTGTTATACGTGTAAGTTTGGAGATGTGGTGAGACATGAGGGATATGTTCTTCTAGCATCTTCTTTCATCTGGTAATTACATTTCTTTTTACGTAGTCTCCTTTTTTTTTTATGGTCGAACATTCTGCCAGAAGGCACAGAATACCTCGTCCACAGCTTCTCCTGTTTCTCACTCACTCTTCTCTGCAGAAGGGAGAAGAAAAAAAACCGCCGCCTCTGGGAAACAACTGAGAGGCGCGAAGCGTACATGTTTGTGTGTTTTTTGTTGTTCTTCTGGGAAACATCTTTCAACAGCAACAGTGTTGCTATAGGAAAATTTAACTAACGTTGGCTTGGTTTTTGTCCAGTCTTTCTCATCTTTCTTTCGTTTATTATCTACATACAAAGGGAGTAAAAGAAAGCTTTCCAAGGCATTGTTTATAATAATTGTCAACCCCAGAAGCTAAGGGATAGAAGTGACGCGATTTTGTACGACGTAGTCTTTTTTAAACCCGAAATATATGTAACACAAAATTGTCATATTTTGTTCAAGGACACATTAAGTTCCAAAGTTTCTTAGTACAAAATATGGTATTTTTGTGTTACATATATTTCGAGTTTTATATATAAGAGATTACTTCCAACTTTCTTTAATCGTCAATGCGACTTGTATGTATCCCTTGGCTTCTGGACTTTCAATATCAAGAATTGTCTTGAAAACACATTTTTACCATTCTTATATCTATGGAATGTTTAGAGTTCTCCGTGGATTTGATTTGCAATTCGTCGTCAACAGTAGTTATTAGAGTTTACTATGAATATCCTAATAATTTAGTGTCTGATTAAATGAAAATTTTAATATTGAGATATTTGATTAAGCAGCGATGCAATTGCAGAATTTTGCCCCCCTTGTAAGAAACCTTTTAGGCCCCTTGTCCTACGGCCATTCCAGCAACCATCAGGACCGCGTTGGCTCACTTGGTAGAACGCTCATCTCTGGTGCGTGGGATCGTCGGTTCGATCCCTACTCATGCCATGTGGGTATTGTAGTAGACAAACACCGTGTGCTTGAGTTTTCTCTTGGTAGTCTCGTTTCCTCCCACTCAATTCATCCCATCATCATCCATTCAGCCTGAGCCACGGTTGTCTTAAAGGCTTTGAAATAAATTTTAAAAGATCGAATGAGGACCATTCCGCTCTGTCCGTCTGTCCACAACATTCAACTCAAGAACTACTAGGCCTATAAGTGTGGTTGAGGTGTCGCGGGAAAGATCTCAGAGAGGCGAGTTCAAACCTGTATAGATAATCTAGATCAAAGGAGCAGGTTTTGGATTATGGGGGGGGGGGCATTTTTCAACTCAGGAAATACTAGGGCTAGGAATATGTTTGAGGTGTCGTTGGAAAGGTCTCGACGAGACTATTTCAAATATTTATAGATGACCAAGGCCATAAGATACGAGGGAGCAATTTTCAACTCAGGAGCTTCTAGGCCTAAGAAGGTGTTTGACGTGTGGTTTGGAAGGTCACACAGTCAATTTTCCAACCAAACATTGATTATCGAAATAGGATGCTCGCTGCTGAAGCTTGGAGGTAACATATGTGCACAGTCTCCTGAGTGATCTCTGCTTCACTTGTTTATTTTCAACATTTTGTGAATCTAAATTTAAATGTTTATAGCCACCTATCCTTTGGAATATGAATATAGTTTCAAGTGCTTTCGAAATGTGAATATATGAAGTAACTAAAGAATAATACTATATTTGTTTGAATGATTTACGAAGCGACCACTTTACCAATGAGTTAAAGTGTCTTAGCAATCAATGAAACTTTTCACATACTCAGGGGCCCTTTATTTTCTTGAACACCTATATATGGTGGAAAAATTAGGTAGTTGTCAACACTGAAACATGTACCGGTAATCTTTATATTATTATTTCCAATGTGTGAGAATCCACAAATGCTCACAATAGAGATGGAAACACTGCAGTGTCAATAAGGATCAACATAAAAACACGGATAAACTAAAGAACATGAAAGAAGAAGAGACGTCGAGTGGCAAAGGAGCGTTCAGAGAGGGAGAAAGTAATGGGGGGGATGAAGCCCCCTTGTTCAATCCTCTCTCCGTGATGTCTAATGACTCTTCAGCAGTAATGAACTTCTCCCAGCTCGGCTGACTGTGCGCGCTTTCAGCCCTTTTTCTTCCTTCTGTAAAATCCTTGGGAGCAACGAAATCTGTTTCGCTTGTAATCCTTTTCTCTTTTTTTTTCAGTTCCCTCTCAAGGAACTCGACACACGAGCACTCTTGCTATTTTTTTTTTTTTTTTTGGTATCATCTTTTCGTTTCTCTATTTTCTATTTGACAGGGGTTTTTTTTTTTTTTTAAAAAAAAGTTGAATCTCATTCTGCGCTACCACTATTTTTGTTTTCACTTCTTACTAATTTGTCTTCCTTCGTTTCTGCTCTGCTTTTTCTTCCTTGTTATGCTTAGTCTTGTCTATTTTTTTTTTAAGACAACAAAATCTATAGACTCTTTCAAGAATACAATTTCCTTCTGAAAACACCCCTGGCAACACTTGCTTCATGAGATTCTTCAGACAGAAGATCGAAGGAGAGAAATTCGCTCAAGTCACTTCGCAAAGCGGTACATGTACTGCATACCGATACCGGAGCCATAGAATGGAAAGAGGTCGAGGTCCTCGGTATACTTAAAGGCCTGGGATAAGTCGCCAAGCATCCTCATTCGACGAAAAACATGATTTCCGCTTCAAATGCATGTCAGGCCTGGCCAAAATACTGAAAAAGAAAATACAATAATTTTGCAAAGATGTGTACTGTGTCAAATTTGTATGCAAAGCTCACAGAATCAAGAGTATTCAGATTTCAATGGAACATGTTGTTGTCAACACTTGCTTCTTATAGTGTGATATTCCTCATAAAGACATCCATGAGGTATTTTAGTTAGAAAATGTTAACAATAATGTGCTCGGTATACCATTCGCACGTGAAGAACAAAAAGTATTGCAACTCCTTGCCCTTTTAAATAGAGTGTCTTCAGCTGCATTATGCACTCCAAAAGAAGTTATTTTGTGTACCAGGTGATCATTCTATCATATCAACATTTATTTATTTTTAGTTCACAGGAGGGAAGAAACCGAGATTACATTTGTTTGTTTTCAATCTTTTTCTTTAGAATTCACGCTCTAGTCAGCCCAATAGTGTGACGTCACACTCGCTATCTCCAGGCCTGTCAGTATTCCGGGGGCCTCGACAAAGGCGTTTTCTATACAATGATGTCGCCATAGACAAAGAATATACAGAGTTACGGAGCCGGCAGCTAAAAGTTTTATTGGAAATATAAAGCAGTTGATGTTGCTCCTTGTTAACATGATTTTTTCCTTGGCATTGAACCGAAGAACTAAACTGCAGAAAGCGCATAGCCGCGAAGAAGAGACTACATGATTACTGAACTTGATGTTAACGAAGCCAATCACGGTTCTCGTTTCACCCGTTCTGTCGTGGACGACAACAATGAACCTTTGAAAAACAAAAATAGTGAATCAGTTCATCTACTCCACTGAAATTTGAATATTTAATGAACTAAATTCCCACCCAGCAGATCTGTTTCACATAAATGCTCAGAATACTACCCCCAAACAATATTTCTTTGAAAATTCGACCGAAGCGTTAGCCGCCATCTTGAAAATTTGTCGCGGTTAGCTGTTCGCGTCAGGAAATCAGAATGACTATCGACCAACTTTTAAAAGTATATGCATTAGCCATAGGCAAGCATATGGGCAGACTACACAATATTCAAGCAACCTTAATGCAACTAAAGAGTCTTGATAGACAAACTCGTGAATTGAATTTTATTTAAGCCCTTTTTGGCATCTGTGGCTCACGCCGGGATGGGTTAGGTAGAGGATGAGAAAGGTATCGACCAGGGCCTTTCCCTTAAGGTACTATCCCAACATTCGCCTGGTAACAAACTCGCGGAAGAACCTCCAGCGTATACGCACGATGGAAATTGGACATGCCGATATTTGTTAAGGTAAGTGAACGCTTGGAGGCCGTGCAGGTGATCATTCAACTCCTTCAGATCAGAATATTCATTCTCATCGACGTAACAACGCAGATATTGATTGCTTCACTTATTTAGTGGTTCCAGTCTGATAACACTTTCCTCAAACAAAGCAAAATTATGGAAGAGGAGTTGTGGGAAACGAAGTTAATAAACTGCTATAAGAGCCTAGAAGAAACAACAAACTTACACCAACCTTGTCATGTAAACCAAAAGCGTGCTATAACAACAGTGTAGCGAACTTAATGCATACAGTAAAAAAAAAAAAAGCATAGCTGAAGTAAACGAAGTCCTAACTTAGGCAATTTAATTAAGACAAGAGTAACGTCATAAGCCCACCATAAAAGCCCACTAAACGCTCATTGAAGTCTAAAATTATTAATAAAGTTTTGAGTAAGCTTACTATGCGAACCAAGTACAAGTTTAATGCAAAAAAAAAAAAAGCATGTACCATTGAGTTTACAAGAAACTTAGTTTGTAAGCCAAGTGCAAACAGCGGTAAGACAATCATTGTACCGCATTGCTTACCGTCTAGCCCAATCTTACAAACTAATTTGAGACAAGCTTGTACTAAGCTTATGAGAAGCTTCTTACAACGTAAACCTACTCGTAACTTGCTGCAATCTAAGTAAAACAAACTTACCCTAGTAAGTTTCTAAAAATCTTGCTGTGTCAAGATTGTAGGAGTAGACGGCAAGTTCGTTTAGGCAAGAATATTTTGCAGTATTTACATGACTAACAAATCTTGCTTGCAACAAGTTAAGTGCAAACTTGACCTTTCAAATTAAAGTAAAAAAGGGCTCCAGAAATTCCTGTAGAAAATAACTTTATTCAAACACGATGTAGTGAAAATGAAAGAAAGGAATCCCTACGGTAATATGTTTTAAAAGGAGTAAATGATTATATTTCTTATGAAGCACGAAAAATTTGTTTGTCAATGACATATTTTCGTCATTTTACGTTTAATCGCTTCTTTATGCTTTTATTTTGCTTCTAATTTTAGACTCAAAATTAAAGTGTATTTATTATTGCTTAAACTGTGTGCCATGGCAGTAAAGAAGTGACGGAAAGCGCAGAGGGGAATGTGACCTAAATATGGTTCCTGAAGCTCAACGACGACGTCGCCAGAAAAGAGAACTTTTTTTTTTCTGCACAGCTTTAACGACGATCAGTTCATTAAAAACTTTTGCATGAAGGAAGTAATTACTAACGCAAGCAGGTACACACTAACGGCGAGTGGGGGACAGACAAACTGGAAAGGAAGGAGTTTTAGCAATATCAGGGCAGAGCAAGCAGCATCAACACTGCCTTTTGGCATCGCTTTTACCCTTTGACTTGGTTTTGCGTTGGAACACAGAGGTGACAAGCGAAAAAATGAAAGAAATAGACGAACGATGTCGCAAGACATAGAAAATTGTATGTGTATACAAACAAACGTACAGAGTGGAATGAAGAGAGTAACAGAAGTTAAATTGTACCAGGTATAACAGTTGAAAAGCAGGATGCGGCAAATATAATGAAGCTGAAGGTAGCAAGTTTGTATATTCAGTTTGTGTTGGCGTTGCGTCTGCAATATCAGTTTAACTTTTTTTTGGTCCCGCACGGAGATTCATTGACTCCTTGGCAACGAAAACATGATAAGCTAACCCTCCTACGTTAGCTACCCTTTACTCTGACTCTTCCATACCGAACTTCTGACATCATTATCGTCTCTACATTTTATACAGTATGGAGCAACATCATTAAATTCACAAAGAGAAGGGAGAAGGCTTGGGGATAAATAATACGAATACAGTTCTCAATATTGGTTGATAGAATTAGAAACGAGCTTAGGCGTAAGAAGAAGTTTGTGACGCACATTGATTTGTGTTCTATAACTGATATGTGACTCAAGGTTGTTTTCTGTAGTTTATTGTGTTTAATTAATCTTTCAAAAATGAAGAAATAGAGAGAAAGATATAGAGAGAGGGGTTCTTTTTAAGTTAACCGAGGAAAGCTTTATGCCAAATAGTGATCACACCTGATGGGCAGAGCTGAAACGGGTCACCGGGTCATGTTTTGGACCGGGTCACCGGGTCATGTTTTG
>JAGDQP010020430.1:21597-33293 GCA_022664845.1 Lepisma saccharinum | reverse complement strand
GGCTAAGGTTTGCATTAACACAACAACAATGTCTCTAAGTCGCTAAACAACATCCCATCCTGATTCGTGTCGGTGATATTTCATGCAGAATAAACACATGAATAGCGAGACCTGATTTTTTGTATTTCTAGGTACGTAATTAATAACATAGTACATTAAACGAACAAAGGAAGCAGAATATTGTTTCTTGACCCGCACAAATATATATAATATCACAATCTTGAGACAACTTCACACGGGCTTTGTGCAGAACCATTTCTATTAGTGCATTCGTTATTATTCCTTTTTATAAAGTGCCTGATGCAGTACCTTGCATAAAATGAATTAAGATAATTATTCTGGTGCACAACAGATGGCGACGGCGCAGGCGCACGGTTCTGAGGTAAACTAATTCTTACGCTCTGGCTACAAATTTAATAATTTTCAATAATTGTAATTGTAAAAATATTTTCATATTTTGTTGATGATTTCTCAAAACTTCAGACTCTTTTAATGCATATGTTTTGCAAGTTTATTGTTGATAAATTGTGAAGTAACTGTAAACATGAATAAATTGTTCTGATTTAGACCTAAACCATACAGCATATGACAGCAATAGTATATTAGTTTACACTTCACGATGAGTTGACTCACAGGTTCGTCAGTGACGTCACTATAAGCGTAATATGTCAAATAGATTAGACTGCTTTTCTGGCAAAATATCAATCACAATAAACTTTACGTTTCAAATTCATATGTTTCCTTCTTCATAAAGTACAGGTAAAAGACAACAAGGAAAAGAAGGAACAACAAAGAAGCAATATGTATGCATGTTTTCGTGTATCTTCTTGAGAACTATCGTCAAGCAAACATACAGGCTTATCTTCTGTATATATTGTTTTCTTCCACCTTTTTCTTATCATGTTGTATTTACTTACCTACGAAGAATAATCCAGTTGGATTTTTAATTTAGGGCCTGTTGATATTGGTATTTTTACAAATAAAGAAAAAAAGTGGAGGGCTAATTACTTGTAAATACAATGTATACACTTTGAATTGTTCAGCTTCGTTGCACATTGTGGTCATACATAAACATAAGTAACCTCAACTTAATTAGGCAAAACTGGAATGTTTTCCTTTTTTCGTCTCGCACAGATTCAACTAGTTTCACTTTTACTACAGCATGGCTTATTTTCTTTCGATTAGATGCTTCTGCTTTAGATAATTATAACGTGTGGTAAGTGCTACAAAAATGAATTTTAAAAGTTTCCTAAAATTTTGTTACTCACATACGCAATGTAATTTAAGATGTTTTTTCAAATAGCTTTTCCTACTTCATTCAGCTTGATTTTTCAGCAACATCATCTTTTCAGTGATTAAATTCTATCCAATTCTATGGATTGT
Source organism: Lepisma saccharinum (assembly GCA_022664845.1). NCBI lineage: Eukaryota > Metazoa > Arthropoda > Insecta > Zygentoma > Lepismatidae > Lepisma > Lepisma saccharinum. The sequence goes on along the minus strand of JAGDQP010020430.1, from coordinate 31,910 downwards.
ATATAAGTTAACTTCGTCTCCGTTAGTACTCGTATTTTACATGGATTTGGTTCTTTTGTGACATTGCATTTTTATGGGTGAATGTGTACAATCCTTATTTGAGTGGTGCATATTTGTAATGCATTTTGCGTGTCAAAAGTAGAATTATTCTTTTCGTTTGCCTGCTTTAATTATAATTTTTGAAATTTGTGACAATATTGTTTTTATTTGTACATTTCTATGTTTATTTATAGAATGTATTGCGGTAACAGGGTTAGGTGTTACAGTAGCCATAATTTGAATATTCTGTTCTGTTGCTGTAATCTACTGTACTCCCTGTTTGTCGTAAAATAAGATAAACTGGATTTACAATAATAAAAAAATACAATTTAAAAATGAATACCGAAATTAGAATCCTGTTAATCCGGGATAATGATTGTTGAACTAGGAATATATATTTACTAGAAAACCGAAGGTTAAGGCAGTAAAACTCTTGAAATTAGGAAGGTCAATCCCTTAAAAATGGGAACAGTAATAGCGTAGAAAATAGGCAGTAAAATTAATCAAAAGCAAAGAGAGTAATACGAATTAAGTGTGACAAAAATTTAAAACAAAATGTGCGATAACAGAGAAATATCTTCTCAAATCGTGTTTTAATAAATATGTAACATAAAATAGCTTAGAAATCATGAAAGCTTTCTTTCCAGAAATTTGAAAACTCTTTTAGCTTCTTTACAGAGTAAGCGAAAACCAACTTGTGGATGTACCACAGCAAAGAGTCCTGCACATTTTGTGCTTCATTGTTGCTTTACTACTACTACTACTACTACTATCATGGTGCGAAATCATCGGATGGGGAGATACCAGGAGGAATATCACTCGTTGAATATTTGGAGATGAATTCTCTCGCTCCACCTCTGATAGTTTCTGGCTGGAAACGCCCCCTCCTTTTTTGTAATAACAAAAATGCTTAATTTTTCGCAGATTAATAACATGAATAAGAAAATAATGATTAATAAAATAATCGTTATGTAAATATCACTAATTAAATTTATGATCTTTGAATTATCAATATTCATATCAGTATCAATAATCATCAAAATATTTAAGAAAGTATATTGCACATAAATATTAGCAGTTTTTGTAGCACAAGAAAAGCTCAACAGAAATAAGCTGATGTATGCGTCTATGAAAAACAAAACCTAACAAATGAGCAGAGTTAAAACTACCGTGGCTCTCGGGAAAGCAGTCCTGCTACACAGCACACTTCTTGTTGCATGAGATAACAAGGTTTTTTTGTTTTAATTTTCCAGTAGATTATGTCGCCTGTCTGTTAAAATTCATTTGAGACCTTTCAACATCTACCAATGTGAGAGGACCATATAAATCACGCGACCAAACCCACATCAACCGTGCTCTCACCCTCCAAAACTTTAGAAATGTTTCTAATTTTCTGCAAGTCGCGGTGTTCACTAACAACACTGCAAATTCTTTTACAAAGGTAGCAATTTTGCTTTTCAGCGAAAGTCCAACCTTTGGCATAATGAAAGAGGCACAGTAACTCACACACCAGCACCAAGAGACAAACAAGAGTGAATTCCCTTAACTCAAGAAATCAGCAGCTGTTATTTACTACCTGTTATTTTTTTCAGGGATTTGTGGCACTCGGTTGGCCACTAATATAGTGATTCAGACACTCGGGCGGGCCAGCTAGAAAGCCTTAAATTCCTTATCTTACTGATTGACAATGCGTTTCGCTCTATCAGTTAGCAACGTTACATGATTCCCGTTGCAAAGAAAAATTAAAAAGAAGCAGCAGTCAGCAAATGGCAAATATTTCAACTAATTTAAGAAATGAAATTTGTCCAAAAACATTTTAAAAATGGCAAAATATGGCATTTTGCCACAACTTCCGGTCTTTAGTAATTACACAACCCAAAATTATAAGAGACCCTCCAACATTTTTACCAGTTGAAGAAATGTTCTGATTTCTAAAAGCTTCATTCTTCTTTCGCCACACGTGATACGTACTGATATCCATCAGTACAATACAATTTTATCTTTGTCTCATCCCAGAAAAGAAAAACCATTTTCCAAAATTCCAGGCACTCATATTCATTTTTCTTTATATTAGAACTTCTTTCTGCTTTCTTCTGATGAGTGTGTTTTGTTTCTGGCTACACATCTTCTGAATCCCAATTTTTTGGTTCTCATCTGTAACATTAACTTGCATATCCTAGGCAAGTGAAGTAGCCAAATCTTTAGCACTAATTCTTTGAGTTTTGTTCACAGATTGAAGAATGTGGGTTTCATTCCGGGCAGTTAGTTTTCTTAGTTGACCAGAACGAATCCCCAATAATTATTATATGTTTTATGTTTCTTTATGATGTATCCAATAGTAGAGCATGACTTTCCAACAAGTTTGGCTATGTCTCAGTGCTTTTTACCTTTCGCACGTAATTTGAAATTAAAGTGAGTAGTTCCAATGATGTTCAACTCACTTTGTTCCCCATGCTGCTTCTTTATGCCAGAAACCGTGTGGATTACTTCAATACACCACACAGAGTGCTCCTGTACACAAAAGGATACGTAAAACGTTTCTTTCGAGGGTAGTATGGATTTGTCCTTTTTTTTGCGATTAAATTACGTAGTTGTCACTCTTTCGATGACAGGTGTATCGAGTAGTAGTTATTTCTATAGCATTCTATCTAAGGTATCTAAATTATCATAAAAGGGCAAGAGATTTCGAAATGGCCCAGGACACGTTTTGCGTGTGATATAGTGGGTTTTTAATCTTTGTTGAACTTGTCCATATATATACCGACAGAAGTTTCTTGAACCATGCCTGTCGAGATCGAGAACCAAGAATTAAAAGAAGAAAAACAATACAGTGTTTGTCCAATAAAGCAGTAGCGCGGCGCAAGGGTGAGTCGAACAGAAAGAGAACCACATTTGGAAAAGCCGAGTAACTCCTTTGGATAGACTAACATCAGTTTCTGTTATTTCCTAAGTTTATTTTCTAGTAACACCAGAAACTTTGTTTGTATTAGTTAGAACATAATATGCTTTAGTATTTTTTTAACGTTATACAAACATAGTTAAATTCTGTAATAGCTAGGCCTGGTGAAGCCTTCATAATGACTTATGTATATTATTATATGTGTTTTTTTTATAGATATACAATATTGGCAAAATCTTAATTGAATTTTTATTAAGATCATCATATGTACTTTATATCTGGCAACAAAGCACATATTTGAATGCCCCCCATAAGTTACACATAAATCGGCGCCCTTGTGTATACAAGCAAGACAAATGGGCATTTCAGTTCCTTTTGGGGATATGCTGGAACCGTTCTTTAGTTTGGTTCCAGTCCCGAAGCTCCTACGGTCTTTCAGTTCCTCAGCTCCTTCCGATCCGAAGTTACTACGTTCTTTCAGTTCCCCAGCTCCTTACGTTCCGAGCGGGTTTCCGCTCCGAGTAAGATCCTTATCCTTCTCTTCTGTAGCGAAAAAGGCTGGGAATGAGTGGTAGTTGCTGCAGCTACTATTGCCTGAGGGAGGGAAAATTGCTCAAAACTGGAAAAAACACACGCAAAGGACAGGCGTTTGCATGAATATAAAAGACGTTTTGAATAAATAGACCTTCCTCCACTGTTGCTATTGCGTTGCAAGGGGGTGAGACCTTTTTTGGTCCTGGCCGACACCTTCCCACATACTTATCCCTTCCCTATCTCGACCTGAGCTTTATATGCCTAAATACCATAAATAAAATTGAAATTCAGTCAATCGGATTTAAGATTAAGTATCTTATCAACAACTTAAGATATTTTTGGATCTCATAATTAACTTCGTCGTCGTTAAGAGAAGAAAGAATTAAGAGAATGCCTCCATGGTTTTAATTCAAGGAACCATCCCATTTTATTTATGTGGCCGGAAAACACAGAGAAAACAGGTTATCGCTAATTTAGAACAAACTGCTATTCATGTCAAACGACGTACCTCAACTGGTTGAGCGTTTATTTCACACTCAGCTATTCCTGGGTTCAGAGTTTTCAATCGGGCACTGGGTCTGTGGTTAAACTCTGGTCTGATCCGGAGGGCAAAGCAGAATTTATAATTACTTCCTTACGTTTGAACACTGTTTCTTTTAGGGCTTACCGCGATCGGAAGTGTTCTCCCTAGAACACAAAAAATACAACCCCGAAATGCCTAGTTCAATATAGTTCTCAGATCGGGTAATGTTTTGGAACGAGTCACCGGGTCACCTATGTTCAGATTAGCAAAACTGACCCGGTTTCAGCGCTGTATGGGTTCGAGCCCAGTGGCCGTCAATCCTGACAGGTTTTTCTAAGATTGTGGTCACACTGGGCTAACAGCGTGATACTACTTTCAACTAGGCACTGACTGACTTTCCCCCCACGTCCTCTTTTTTCTGTCTGTCTGAAGGCCGTAAATGAACTGACTGGTAGAGATATATTTTAGTGAAGCCAGACTACCAGCTATACAGTCTATATCAATTTGTAAACAATTACCTTGTTCCTAATTATTAATACTAAATCATTAATCTTGATAATGTCATTATGTCTAACGATCATGTTACCGACAATCTTCACTAGGGCAAATTAATGTTTCTTTGCTAATAATTTCAGAGAATGTTGTTAACGTAGGAAGGAATAAAGTATTTCCAATTATTCACGAAGATCAAGAAACATGTATTTTCGAGAAGAAAGTTAAATAAAATGTACTGTCCGAGTACCACTCTGTGGCAAATCTCCATTGGGCCATACGAGGAGTCTCAGATAGAACCTTCCCTACCATCACTATTTTCATTAATGAACTGCACCAAACCTTTTCTCTCTCACTCTCACTCACAAGATCAAACAAGAAACGCGATATTTGTAAAAGCCTTTAAACGACATGCTTGGCTGGAACACCCCAAACCCAGTTCCTTCTTTCTGAAAAATCTGGCAATGCAGTTGGCAACAAGTGGCGAAAACAATGAAATCTCCATCCAGTTCCAGAGGCAGCCATCCTCTTTCCTCTTCGAGAGAAGTTACTCCCAGCTTAGTTTAATGCGTTCATTCCGTTCCGAAGTTTGGCTCCGGGAGTGTATCCAACTTCAGCGTAATTACGAAAATCCCGCATAAGTTGTTCTTATAAACATACTATATAAATGAACATACATACTCATTACTGGCGAACATGACGTCAAGAAGCGACAATTTCAAATGTTTTCTTTAAAGACTAGCAAACAATACTTTCCATAGAATGTTCACAGCCTCTCCAGAATTAAATCCTGCACCTGGAGAGTTGTCCCCATCTGTGCCCCGGCCTGAGATACCTAAAGCCATAAATATCTCTAGAAAAGGATGAAGCCATGCATATTTTTGAAAGTATAATTCTTTACAGAGATGCAAATAATGTGATGATTGATGACCGAAATCAGAGATTGAGCTGAAACATTAATACAATATCTACCTGTTTGTTCTGTGACCTGTCAGTTTTCGTAGTTATGGAGCACAATGTGATTTCTTAAAAAAAAGTAAATAGTTGGGGTACATAATATTCCACAATGTTTTACTAACATACTATCTGACATTCAGTTCTTTCATTTTATGAAAGAAGTCTTACGGGAAAAAACACCCATGCGATACATACCTCACTCGCTTTGAGAAAACCTCAAAGAGAATATAGTAACCTTGGAGAAAACTACTGGAATTGAAAGAAAGAAAATGGATGGAACGGTTGAAAAACCACTTGCTGCTTGCATTGAGGTGTTGAATCGAACAGAGCTTCAAACTTCAAAGTAGAAACTCGCACAAAAGTTCCGAGTTTTCCATCCATATTTCTGCGTCTAGCAAGCGAGCCTCGGAACAGTTCCAAGAGTAGCTTGCTAGACGTCCTTGTATAATATCATTAAACAAAAATATGAATGGAAAACTCGGAACTGTTGTGCGAGTTTCTCGGAACCGTTCCGTGAACTTATCAAGAGAAGGAGAAACGACTTGGCAAACAGCTGAGGCTCGACAGCATCCGAAGCCTAACCTCGGAACTGGAGCCAAAGATTTTCGTCCGGAACTGAAGTAGGTTCCAGTTCCGCAGCAGGAACGGCTCCTGAAGAATGGTCCAGTTCTTTTCGGCCAACACTACAAGACAGCGGACAACAGTGACATCAAGTTATCTGCTCAAATGTACCAAACAGCGCTATTCGATGCAAAGCTTAATTTAGTTAAGCATCCCCTTAACCGAAATATTACCTATTTATTTTACAATATCCAGATACAGGATAATTCAGCCATTTTACTCTGAATATACGATATTTGATAACAATAACAAAAATAAATATTTTTGAAAGAATTGGCCCTGGATTTATTCAATGTACCATTTCAGTATTTGCCTGGAGCGGCCGAGGGTATGCCTAGTAAAGATAGCCGGCACCGGAAATCAAATTCGTGTCTTCCTGATTACAAGGCGAGCACTCTACAGATTGCTCTACGTCTATTTGTATTATGCATACTTTATTGAAGACAAATTGTGATGGTAAACAATATGTGGAGCACCAAACGTGTTGTTGCAGACTGTTAATATAATATGACGTTAAACGTTGAACAACGACATGCAGAACACCCTCTTCGTATTCTAGGAAACTAAATTATTCATTTGTTTCGGCGCTGCAACTCGGGAAGTGGGGCCTGGGGCGGAGGAACCGCTACCTCCTGCTTACATCGGCTCTGATGCATATAACCTCCTTAAAACTGCTTTAAGGTATTCTAACCTTACAGGTACATGTTGTACATCGTAACCTTACAGGTACCAGTTAAAGGATCTGGTTGAGATTTTGTCTAAAATTCAACAAACGCTCTCGATGGAATAACAATTTTGGATCAGGTTTTGAATGAATTGAATCATTGTGTCTGATTAAAGATGACATAAAGTAATTCATTTAAGTTTACATCATTGCTCGAATTGGTGGCTTGAGAAAGCACACCATGCCCTTACCCATTTCATTTTGGATTTGGTGTACCCCTACCTATTTATCAATGGGAGCCCATTGACTTTACTTTCAATATGCAATTGCCACCACTAGCTGCAAGCGTACCCTTACTTTTCTAGCTCACATCTCCAAGCGTTCCCTTACATGTTCTAAACCACTTCGAGCACTGGTTAACCTAACCGAAGACTACCTAACTTAACCCCCAATATTTTAATGAACAGGAAGAGTATCCGGAGTTCAGCCCAATATTTGATTTTGATTGGTCACACATCCCCCCCCCCAGTTATGCTCTATTATAATCACTTCATGGCCCTTGTCTTAATTTCATTATGTTATTTCATATTTATTATTGCATTTGTGGATTGCATACCTCCACAAATCTACAGGTACATTCAATGGACATCCATCGGATGCGGTCATATCATCCATTTTGTGTCCATAGGAGGGCAAGGGACGTCCAAAGTAGACTCGATGTCCAGTGGATGTCCATATAAGGTACGATTATTGACAAGTATGGATTTTAAAGGATAGGCCATTGGGGGCCCCGTGACATGTACACATACGTCCAAGGGACGTCTCATTTTATGTTCATAGGAAGTCCAGTGCAGCCATATGAGCAAAATTTTACTGGGTTCTCATCGGGCCTTCTCTTCAGAACGTTACTGATAATTTTTCCTACCATTGTAATCCTATCCCTAAGTAATGTCGTATTTGCGAAGACTACTGCAGTGATGCCGTCTGACGAGCGAATAGTGAACTAGTCCATAGCTGAGTCATATATGGCACTTGATTTTGCAGCACTGAGTAGGAGAACCGTCTACTCCACGTGTTGTATAACTTGTGTTTGATAGTGGCAGTATCGGAAGATCGCATACGAAATATCATTCTGTATGAATTTCACCAGGAACAACCAGCCAGCGCAGGGGTACGAAACATAAATGCCGTAATTGCTTGAGTGGAAGCAACAGCACGATGTACATTATAATCTTTTACTTCGCTGAAGCTGATTGAAATTTCTAATGTTGTTGCCTAGTTATCAACTTCTTCAGCATGCCTAACGTTTGTAATGAAACGTTCCCGATATATTCATAGATCTTCCTGTAATAAGATAATTATTACAGGATAAATCATTATATTTTGTGATTTTTGTAAATATCAATGCATCTTCTGACGTGTCTTATAATTGTACTCATCTGTACACAATATGATCTACAGGACAAAATAAAAAAAATAAAGTAATAATTCATAATTTATTTCTTCTGCCTAGACTTACAATGCTGAGGCTGTGCCTCGAGTAAGTATAGCATGCGTCATCATAGAGTAAATATAATTTCTACATATCATTTAAGAAATCCTCTACACAATAATAACATTTACTCTTAAGGAATGTACAAAGTTCAGATTTAAATCTATTAAGGTTTGGTCCCTACATTTAATATTGATAGGTAGCTTAATAATTAAATTTGCTAAGAAAATTCACTTCTTTGTGAAATAAATAAAATTTTATGGAGCTTTTTTCTAATTGAACCTATCCAGCCGCCATGTTGTCATTAAGTTTCCATTGACTGAATGTTCAGAGAGAGCATTTTGATAACTATTATATACAAAAGAAAAAAAAACAACCCTGCAGACGTATGTGAGATGTAACAAGGCTTATGTGGAAAGGCAGACGTCGAAGAGTTCAACTTTCAACTAAATTCCAATAACCTGTTTGTCAATAGCAACCTATGAAGATGTGTAAGTTAACGTATCTTGTAGCATGTCGATAAGTAATTCAGAAGACCAATTCAGCCATATTTTTTTTTTTTTTTTTGTAAGTTATTCACAATTAATTACTCTGGACAATCTTAATGTTGTTAGGAAGTTCTTAAACAATTCGTGGGAAAGTATTTCTGATTAATTTGCACGAAAATGTTATGTTAATAACACAACGCTATTTCTGACGAACAGGCTTACATACGAACATACATAACTGTCGGAAAACTCCGCATCTGCGCTTATTTTTGTGGTTGTACAGAAACTCGACATCATTGGCCGTTTCTTCAGTCTTTTGATGGAAGAGAAAGTACTAGCAAGTAATAAGCAGGTATAAGTACCAATTAAGCTTAGTGTACAAGGCTATATGTAGAATATACTAATTGCATAAAATTCACCGGTGGTGAAGTGTACTGCAACAAAATTTAAACTGAGAATCTAAAGGCATTATATTTGGCTTTTGTTTTTCATTCTTGCTATAAATTTTAAATAAACTGCCCAGAATCTTATTCAGTACCAAAGCTGCGAACAAAATGTCACTATCTAAACTTTAGGTAGGAATTTTAGCGGTTAAAACCCATATTTAAACTTTACGTTGAAATAGCAGACTGAATTTTAATGGTTTGTATATGAAAACTAAAAATGAACAAGAACAAATCTATTACAGTATTATACATAATGTACAAGGCTGCTGTAGTTTTAAGGTTTATTCTGAATAGAATATGGTGCGGTAATTCCTCCACGTTGTTCATGATAAGCTATGTCATCACCAAAATACATATTTTTATATTGTCGTTTAATGATATTTTGTTAAATTTATTTTCTTGTATTTTGATGTTACTTGAATTTTGCTCACATAACTAAATTAGAACTAATATATCACAGACGACTTCATTACTGACCGTCCATTTTAATGGCAGTCAAATACTTGTTTTTCGTTATATTTAAGACAATTATGAAACCGAAATGACTAAGTTAAAGAATAAGGAAGTTGAAAACTACTACTATTATTGGGTTAACTATAGGAGTGACGGACCAATTTTTAGAAATTTACAGGATGAATTGAGATAATTGTGTAATGTTTGTGAGTAATAGGGAGGAAAATAGTAATGTGGGTAACATTATAAAAGAAAAATAATATTTCTGTAGTGTGTTTAAGATGTTTTAGGACGCACTGTAAGGAACTATTTTGCGTAGTGTTACAGTTGTTGTCACGTGGAAAGCTGTAATGCAGCGTTGACATGACACGTCTTTGTTATGGTTATGACATTTCTTGCGTTACTGTTATTGAATCCTATAGAATAGACGAGGGAAAGTGCATTTTTAAGGTTATTAAGCAGAGTATTGGTGTAAGAAAAGAAGACCCCGAAACGTATGTACACGACTTTCTAATGCATATTGGGAGAGTTAACAAGCCTTTGTGCTGAAAATAAGTATAAATATGTGTCAAAATATATTTCGTAAAGATACATGATCGTACCTAATTAATAATAAATGTGAACATATAAAAATATATTTTGTAAAGATACATGACCGCACCTAACCTCCAGGTTTGTATGGTCACTAATTTAAGAAAAGCACGA
>JAGDQP010020430.1:0-21587 GCA_022664845.1 Lepisma saccharinum | reverse complement strand
TTTGTACAAAAGCCTTCTTTCACAATGGTTGAATGTTTAAGCGATATTTAGCAATTGTATGTCATTTGTCAATTGTAATGCATACTGTTCGTAAGCTTATGTACAAGGTAAAAAACTTAATTGAATTGAACATCACCCGTTCACATCCAGCTGTTGATGGGGGTATGCACATTGCAATAACACAGTTTATGCAGTTCGTGAAAAGTAATTTTGAATTCTCCAGCATAGAAAGAACTGTTGAAGACTATTTTTTTAAAACAATTTTCTACCTCATAGCGTCTGATGACTTTTGGGACGTGTTTCAGTTCTGATTCCACTGTCGAAGTCACAATTGAAGTGAGGACCGAAAACTTGCAAATTTTCGTATTTAAGAGGATGTTCACTCTGTGAGTTCAAACAATTTACTTTAACTAATATACTGCTGTTATTTGTAAATTTTCCTTTCAACTAGGAAATAAGGCGATCAAGCACTGGAAAACATATTTTAATTCTCACATATCTTCAGTGATTTCAGCTGACACTTTTGACAATGTAATTCTGAAACCATTTTGGAAGTTTTCCAATGTTCTTAGTATTACTTACAGTTTCACTATTGTTTTCCTCTGAGAATGCCTTTACTTCTGCAATGATACCCTGAAAATTACTTGTGTCTGATCATATTTCCTCTGACCATTCTACCAAGGAATCAACAAGCGTACCGGCTACAGGAAGGTCACACTCACTTTTCTGCAAGTAACCGGAGACCACTTTCAGACCTTTGAAAACAATGCAAAAGAGGTGAAGACAAACACGAAGTTGAAATCTATTCGATCGAGAATACGTTTAGCTTCACATGTTTTATCGGAGTCCTTTTCAGTTGCAACAATTCGATTTAATGCCAAAAAGTATGTCAGGAAATGCAGTTTTCAAAGTTTGACATGACGCAATTTGGCAAACCCATCTCACGTCACAAATTGGTTTCAGTTCAAGTTTTTTAAAAAAATAATTCTGTTCTTGCACTTACAGAAGCACAGGGTGAACACTAGAAAGTGACTTAGAAAGGTATAACTGTTATAGTAAGAAGAAAAAGATTTCAACTTCTTCGACACCACGGCACACATCAACAGTTACTGAATTAAGGCGGGGATTGTAACAAATGCACGTAAATTGCCTGAGGAACATCTTTCTTTAGAAGTGTTTGTACACCTGAAAGATGTCCAGTCATTATCGAAGCACCATCATACGTTTGTGCTACACAATTATTCACATCTTTGTCACATTCTGTCAACACCTTATTTATGTTCAGGTAAAGTGAATTAGCAGTTAGTCATGAACAAGGATAGTAGCCAAGAAAACGTTCATATATTGAATTATTGTAATAATAACGAATTACCACCGATAACTATTCCTGCTTACTAATGTCTTTGGTTTCATCAACCAGAATCGCAAGAAAACAGCAGCATACGTCTTTCGATATTAGTTGAAGCACCATTTTACTCATAATGACCAACAATTCATCTTGAATTGAGTGGTGTGTATATTTTGCATTTTTTGGCAATATTGAAATTTTTTCGCTGATTCGCTTATCATGCGTAGCCGTATATTCTAAAATTTCATTTGTTGTTACTGTTTTTACTTTCATCGGAACTTCGCAAGGAGATGTTTTGACACGCCATCAATAGTAAAATTTCAGCTACAGTTGACACAATGTACTCAACGGGTCTACCTTAAGAATGATCTACTTCAGTTTATTTCAGCCGCCCCTAATGTACGGCATTAGATTTTGAGGCAATGCAAGCAAAGCCAATATCATATTTAAAATACAAAAGCGAGTTATTAGAATCATGACACGTGCTAAACCTGGAGAACATTGCAGGCCAATCTTTAAAAAGCTCTGTATACTTCCACTACCTTGCCAGTACATACTTAACATACTTGTATTTGTTAAGAAACACCTAGAAGTTACGCTTAATTGTGTAGTGGAACATCGTACTGTCTTGTATGAAAAGGGATGCAAATACACTGGTATTGTTTTGTATAATAAACTTCTTAGCTATATAAAAGCTCGAAACCCTCTTAATCAATTCAGAAAAGAACTACAGTCATTTTTATTACATCATTGTTTTTACTCAATAAAGGAGTACATGGAGTGTTAAATATTTTTTTTTTTTGGAAACGTTGAATTATAAAGATATATGCAAAAAAGATAAAAACTGAAAAAGTAACTATTACAATGTATTAATTAGTAACAGAAGTGTTATACACTACAATTCCTATATATATTACGTAATTATTCATTTATTTTAAATATTTTCTACATTCTTTTTGATGTCTTGTAGCATCCTAGTTTCTATTATATTTTTTCGTTCATCTATGTATAATTCTCTGTTATAATTACTGACATGTTCTATACCATTGTACATAATTGTATGTTTATGGTCAACAGAATGAAATACAAATCTAATCTATTCATAGTATATATTTTCCGCTATTATTGTTTTGTTCATCACATACATTACTCAAAACTGATGTCTCTTGGTAACGACTCTTCCTAAATGTGTACTTCGCCCATTTTTACGTATTATTTCGGTGACTGCTGCTTTGGTCGTACTGGCTGATGCCAACTAGTTTTTCTACTGCCTTCTTCCAGTAATATAATCCTTCTCCCTAAACACAGTCGACATGTCAAGTCTCACCGAAGAAAATCGAGGAGCGAAACAATATACAGTACTTCAGGAGAAGTGTTTTTGTAGTGACTTTTATCAGAGATGGATCAAGCAGGGAATCTGATAATCCAAGAATCATGTTAATCGCCTCAGACGCTGTGTTTATACTAGTTATGTTACGATTTTAATATTCCTACAAGTTATGTGTTTTCAGACTGTTAAGTAAATACATTATATTGTATTAATCAAATCGGGGGGTAAGGTAAATTTTGGGGGGCTTTAGCCCCTCTGCAGTGCCGTCCCTGCTATACTGAGGGGCTCCATATTCTAGTGGTTAGACCATTGTACTCATGTTCGCGTGGTCCCTGTTTCAGTTCCCTGCTATAACATCGCGCTTTCCTGTATCCACCGAGCATCGTAAAGCAAACTGGGGAGTCACGTGAATAAACACATTCATGCGACGATAACTTAGTCTAGAAAGCCCGGGATACGCCTGAACATGGCCAAGGTAGCGCGTAGTGCTACCCTCACAGCCGTCACTCAGGTAGGCAGAGTTCCACCGAAAGCGAACAGATGGTGTTGGGGAGCATCAGCCCCTTTCGGTGTGTAACACCATTGGTTTATTATTTAATTATACAATCAACTAAAGGAATACTTATCTAACTTGAATTAACTTATTTTCGGGAAATGAGAACCATTTTGAAAATCCTGTAAACTGTTGAAAAATTCAAAATGAAAGAATGGGGAGTAAATATAAAAACTAACAAATAGTTGTTTTAAAAAGAACAATTTTTGGGAAATCCCGGCGTTCCCGATAATTCAGCTAGAAGAAATGGTGCTAGTTTCTCACTGTAAGGGAAATCAAGGATAATCGATAGTTGTTATAAATTAGCGTACTATCTGAAAAATGGACAGCCATTTTTTAGAAATCTATGCGACCTTAAATGTAAATTATGATACTCTTTTCTTGACTTGCTTGCCAAAAATCTTGAATCAGCTTTTTCCATAACTCTAACGCAGAAACAATAAGCTTCCTAGTATCAAATATAAACATGCACACATTCTTTTATTTGTCTGTCTGTCTACGTAACATAAAGGGAGAAGTAAAATTACTTCATTCAGGCGAAGAAAAAAGGAGCAGTGGCAAGTAAAATGCCTAACAAGTGGACCACTAAGAATTTTGTAAATTGTGTGCTCGAAACCCACTGCAGACTGAAACTTTTTCTCCCTACAACCTCAGTGCTTGTCTGTCAAAGATTTTAAAAAGAATGTAGGTAACAACTTTGTCGAAAATTTCTAGCAAATTTCAAATCTGTTACCTACCAAGTTTTCTGCAAAATTTTAGCAAATTCGGAAATACGGCATGTCAAATTAGGTTCAAGGTTACTGTGTTATCTGGGTAATGGCTTAGTCACACAGTATGGCAGGAAAGTATTTAGTTGTAGTGATTTCCGTTCAGAGAAAAATTGTTTTAATTAATATCTATATACTAATTTGTACTTTTCAATGAATTAGTAATTTGACATATTATTTAATTTCAGTGACACTTAGCATTATATGAGTTATGGGAATGCTAAGAGCAAATCCACCCAGAAGATAAAGTTTGCATGTGCTGCTACTTCACATAAATAAGAAATATGGATTCTAAAGATATTAAAATATTTGACTGCTCCTTGGTATCCCACCAGTTCAAAGGAGTGAAAGACGAGAAGATGAAAGTGTCGGATACTCTTATTGAGGTAAGCGCATAACTAAGCTAATTTGATGGTCAGTGCGTTTAACAATCGCATCCAGAACATTTATTAAATATGTCTTCAGACGTATTATTTTATTGGACAGTTTTATAAACAATAGCTCAAGGGTACGTATTGACTATCCAATAATTTTGGTTGCATTGTATCTGCTTCGGGATTAACAATATTTTCGTTAAAACCTTGAATAGAACTTGCGAGCAAAATCGTACCTGACATTACTATGTTAGAAGTCACAGTCCATCCTAAAATAAAGTATCACAATGAGCGAACATTTAACTATCTAGAGTTTTACTGCATGACCCTCCATCCTCCATGCTACGGCGAACAGTTACTAGTAGTCAACATAAAATGGGAAACACCCTCGTCTCAGTACTACGACCGGCAAATTTCATGGTCTGCATTATGCAACCAAGTAAAATGTATTTTCCACGTAGCCAGGCGCTACCCCTAGGCACGTCTATTGAGCCGGAAAAGCACGAGCCTCTACTTGTAGCTTCAGGCAGAAAATTACTACTCTATAAGTGCCCAAGGCGATGGACAAATGCATTTTTTATTGTTCTTCGTTGTACATGGTTTATTTACAGCTGTTTTCTTATATATGAGGAAATTTGATTCTTTTTGCAGTGTTCTTATGCAAATATGTACCCCTAAAGCTCATGCGAAACGGAGCCCTTCGACTATGTACCATTTTAAATAATTTCACGTTTCAGGGATCTGTTATGCGTTTCTCATAATTTTCACTCACTCAGAACATTTTTGCATTCTTAGAATTTCCCTCCGGCTCCCGATTACATGGGTTGGATTCCACAGTTGATTGAAAACTGTTTAGGTTAGAGGCTGTTGTCCTATTACAGAACCTACTAAGGTGATACCTCACGATTTAATCTATATCAAAACCCTGGGGCTGTGAAGAAGCCACTATGAGCTTTGCTAGTGGTTTCTTTGCTCACCAATACACATCACGTAGGCCACATGACTTTTAGACAAGGTCAATCACATACCGTCAGTAGATACTCGATTACTCTTTGGTAAATTGTTTGTAATTTTAGTTTTATGTTAATTGTAATGCAGTATGCGCCGACCAAATTTCAGAGCAATTTACAAACTAATCCTGCCTCATATTCCAGCTTACGTTACTGGCATGTTTCATATTTCAATCAAGTATGGAACATTCCTATGGAAATGGTATATTCCAAGTGGAACTGTAAGTAGTGTAACAAATTTCTGGCAAGTCATAATCCCCCGGCTTTATTAAAGTGATTAGAATATATTGTTAAAAATCAAATCCAAGGCTACCTTCATGATAACAAACTACTAAAAAATCTGTATATCCAGGATTTAAAACTAACCATACCATGTAATTCTGCGGTAGAGCGCTTAACACAAGTTTTCGACAAGCCTTGGATCATAGACATCCAACAATACTAAGTGTTTCGGTTTATAGCAAATATTTCCAATCTGTTTGCTAAGACGTCCTGATTGCTAAATTGAACCTTTATTGTTTTCTGAAACTGCCGCATTTTGGAATCACTTCTAGCTGATCGGCCACTAACATTCCGTCTCTCTAAGAAAAATCTCCAGCGATAAAAATAATTTTATATGGCAGTTTATTAGGTCCTCTTTTTGATATCTACATCTGCGAATTAGCTATCATCATCTTAGTGCTGTCATTTTTGTTCCCGTGACCTTCAAATTTTCTTCTTTTCCTTCAGAGCTGCATCATGGAAGAAATGAAATGGATAAGATTTGTAGATGTTAGTGAATCCTATCCTATTTCTATCCTGGATGTTCGTACTGTGACACATTGGCTACGATGCTGTAGTCCCCATTGACAATTTGCCGCCGATACTCTCGGCCCGCCGTCGGGTACAGAGCGATAACCGCCAGTGTAGATATGTACTGGCGGTTAGTTGTTGTGATCTCGTCGATTGCCGGTATAGCGGCTATTATGGGATGCACTCGAGCGGTCCGACGGCGGGGTCCTGCCCGAGTGGAAAATGGCATGCAAGGCGCCAACTCCTTCCCGCCGTTACGCAGATTGTCATTTGTTATTGTCGGGGGAACAACGGGTATCAGCAGTGTATACCGCGCTATTACTTCGACATTCATTTGTTAAGAAGACGGTTGAAAATAAGCAATACGAACGACAAACAAAATATGCCTATGTGCGATTTGTATGTTATCAGCAAGAAACAGGAACACAATTTAAAAAAGCGTTTGCAAACAAGCTTCCCAATTGTCTTCGTAAAACAAAAGGCATGGAAAAACATTATCCAGTTGGAAGAACAGCATAGTCGAGTGGTTAAGGCATCAGACTTCTAGATCTCGTTGCTGACAGTCGGAGGACTGAAGAACATCGCAGATACTTACTACGAAATAAATAACGGCAAAGACTATGCGAAAAGGTAAACTTAATATCGATTACCACTGCGTCTGATTCCTTTTTTGTGTCAAAACAATCTGACGAGAAGAGGAATACCAGGGGAAAGACGGGCAGACGAGGGCGGTATAGCGGTGGGGCTCGGGCGGTATAGTGGGGACGTGGCGGCTCAGTGGCGGGACGACAGCGGCCTGGCCGGGATATTTGGCGGAGACAGAGCACCATGCCGACGACGGACCGCCGGCTGCATTAGTGTAAAATCGCTAGAGGCCAGCCATTTTGTCGCCGTCGGCCCGCCATAGGACAGCCGTTGCCTTGTCAATGGGAGTATTCTCATACCTTATAGATTAGTGGGCAAGACGTCTCCAACACGTCCAAAATGTATGTGTTCTTTTCATGTTTAACCTTATATACTATGAACATATTTTGTCCTACTTTAATAGATTAACCCCAAGTTTAACCTACCTTCCTTAAATTTCGGTTACGGGCACGTTAGTTAATGCTTACATAAATATTAAATTTCCCCTAAGTTTTTCCATTTCATTCTACAATTTAAGGTTCCCTTTACAAACGAGACGTTAAAGCATTTATTTTTCTGAATGTGTAAATTGTCATACATGCTGTTCTATTTTCAAGAATTGCGATTGGTTGATCCTCGGAGTTGGCCACAAATAAATGATAATCACAACGCATTGAGTAGAAACTAAACACATTCGTCTTAATTTCCCACGTGTATAATTTGTTCTACTGTATTCATAGCGCCTACAAATTAATGTGATGTATTAAAATGAATGCTTAGAATTCAAATCAAATATAGTACCTTAGAAGGTATAAATGTTTCTCCCCTATGTCGCTTGATTTATGGAAAGTAAGTGTTATGTACGTGTTATGCACCAGTCGCCAATAGTTGAACAATAAGGGAAGCAAACGGTAATAATAGAGTTTATATTCGATAGAATAGTGAAAATACGTTTTATACTTCTGTAAGATTTAAGTGTGTAGCCCCCAACCGCTGTGCAATCAGAAAACGCATTGTTACCCGTTACCCTGAAAAACACTTGAATCTGGAAGAGGGCTGAGCGCACAATAAAAGGACTGAGCTACACAACTTATACATGATATATGTGCCTATGTACTAGAAGTTACGGTACAGCGAAGTAATTAATTATTTTATCCCTTCGTTGTCCAAGGACCAATCTACACTAAAAAAATGAATGATTTACGCTGGAACAATCGTCATTCACAATTGGCTATTTACAACTGGTCACCTACTGGTGCAACTCGACTTTCAGCAACAAGTTGTTGTCTTGACAAATGAAACAAATGCGAACTGCTTTTTCTTTGATTTTTTCCGTTTCGTAGATAAACTAACTATTTTTATGTTATTATATTATTTCAGTTCTGGTTTACACTTGAAATTTTCCTTATTTGGTCAACCATTGGTACGATCACTTTATATTTTTGACCGCTGCAGATTAAACAGATGAGGCTATAAGCATTCCTCGAATATGTGGGTACAGGTTGTTATAATTATTTTCCTTCGTAGCTTACCTACGTACGTAGTCAATTAAGTAATTATTTATATTAGCTACTTCTGTTGTACGACGGGTGAATGTACTTCCAATTTAGTTATTTTGGATGCATCTAATGCAGAGAGCGATACAGGATCAAGTGGGAAGGACGTGAATGGAAGGAAACTTTATCAAGGGCGCATGTGTGCTGATGCACTCACATAACTCCTTGATTATACATGACATTCTTCTTCATTGTTCGGAACCGGAATAATGCAAATAATTACATTGGAATTCCGTAATTCAAATTAACAAAAGTAACGTTTAGAAAGAATTGCAGTTAATTACAATGTTCTCCTTATTCTGATAAATACAGAGTCGTTTTGCTAGAGCTTGTGAACTATTTAAGAGGGCTTCTTGCTCCATTCCCCCCTCTATTTTTTAAACATTTTTCAAAATATTTCGAAAACTAACACCATTATCAAAAATATAAATTCAGAAGAACTTACATTTGACTATGAAGTGCAATGGATAGCGTTCTCGAAATATTGTCGAATGATGAGTGCTATAACTTCAATTAAATAAAGACGTCATAATCTTTGAAAACGTATCACTCGTCAATGAACACAATCTTGAGATCGCTGTCCATTGTATTCCATACTAATTTGCAAGTTCTAGTCCGCTATGAATTTACGTTTTTGATAATACTCTTAGTTTGTTTTTAATATTTTCAAAAATGTTGAAAATGGGAGATTTGGAGCGAGGAGCCCTGTTAAAAATGGACATGGATTACGTTTTTTCTGCAGTTAAGGAAATGTATTCAATGGAATAATAAAGCATCTCAGTGATATATGTGCACACGCGCGCATAATGTTTGCAGTTCTTTTGTGAAAGACAAGATTAAATATAGCTGACTACACCCAAAATGGAAACCCCTTATAAATAGTGTACAAGATAACTTTCTACGAGAAGTTCTACTTATGGAGTGCTTTGCCTCAACTATACCCGACGGCTATACTCCGAATGCTATGAGTAACTTTAACAAGGATGTAACTCATTTTCATGTTGAAAGTAGCGTTATGTAACAAGTAATAGTCGCTGCCACCCGAGAGTTCAAAAGAAACAAATGCATTGCCCACCCCTTTCTGAAACTGTTTTGTAATTATAAATACACCCGTGCATTATTGGAAAGTATTCTACTAAGTATATTTAAAGGATTTATGGGAACCATTAAGGATAGGGTCTACATATTAGCGATGATATCAGACATTCTCGACAACTTCCTTGTACAACAGAGTTCAGATTGCCCTTTTCCTTTCGTTTGTTCAAGATATATTAGGAAACTATAACCTACTGTGTTAGCTACACACTATATGTTGCACCTAAATGTTTCGTCTGTAAAATTGCGCTAAAAATACATCTTAGTCAATAAAAATTGTGGACCTTGTATTTACATTCATAGGTAAGAAAGCAACGTTATTTCCGAAAGTGCAAGGATACGTATTTAGAGAAATATATATCATACATTATAATCAGCATAGTTGTTCGCCAAATTCCCACGTAATTTAAGGGCAGTTTATACAGCTAAGGGAGGAAAATCGCATCTTTAAGGACGAGTTTGAGGAACTGTTAACTTTGGGGGAGGTTGGTGAAACACTCTGGCTCTGTAAGGAAGCGTTAAGTGGACTTAATGGTTCCTTAACATCTAAGGAAGATCGGTGAAACCGGCCGTAAGATGATTCTGCTTACGTCAACGTCGCAAATTTCTTAAGTTTATTCTCCTATGCACAGTTAAACAAGGACCCATTTTTTTCTTTTTTGACTCTTCCAACAATTATGCGATCTTCATTAATTTGACACCCACTTTCAAAAGTCTGCCTTCCTTTCAATTCCTCTACATAATTTAAACGATTTGTTTTTCTAAATCCTTCGCAGTAATACGTTCCGTGGCAATATTTCGTGAAAGTGCTGAGACACTGTTAACTCATTAGCTTTCTCATGTATTGAATCGAATATTGCGTAGCTCAATTTAGCATATTTTAAAAGCCCGTACGTTTTACAGCAATTTAAAATGAAAATAGTGGAATCGGTTGCTGTTCTGTGTGTAGTCTCTTGAATATTGTAGTAACTTTAAGGTACGATTATTTCAGAAGTTTCAGTATAAAGCATTTGTGTAAGGACTATTTTTTAAAAATCAAAATGAGATATAAGAGATCTCCCTTTATCCTATATTAGGAGCTAATTTCATAAATGAATGTTATGCTATAGAAAACGCACTTACATTCGTAAAAAAATCTTTGGCATTGATGGTAAATTAAATTTGTTTCTTCAAATGAAGAACACCCATATTTTAGTTTCCTATTCATGGAATTTTATCTTTCAATATTTGCATGTATTCAAAAGCCCAATTATATCTATCTATCTTTCCTTCTCACTCTCTCTTTCTGTATATAAATACTGTTGCGCAATATTTCAGAATAAACCATCTCACAAGATTATTGATATGGTAGTAAAGTATAAACAATGGAGAATAAAGAAATACTTTGTCCAAGTGCTATTGGCAGCTGTAGCATATAAAGATCAATTCTAGATATTTTGAATACCATTAAAAAGGGAACTCATTTTGTACTGTATTGTCTATGAGTTGGCTCTGTGTTATCCGAGATTACACAATCTAGTATTTCCAGTTGTGTTGCACGGGATTTACCAAAGAAAATGGGGTAACCAGAAAATATCTCAAGTTAAAGGTCGTAGAAATGGGCATGAATAGTATTTCTTCCCAGCAAGTGACAGCAATTCGTTTACGATTGGTCCATACATTAAAAAAAACCTTTCCGTAGCTATTTTACAATGAATCACAATAAGGAGTAGTAAGAATACATTCATTTTAACGAACACTTCGGCTGTAAAATACCGGCTAACTGGTGTTTATTACGTCCTTCAATTTTACTCATACGTAATATTTTCTTACACGTTTTTGTGCGTATATATACATACAGCTACATTCAATCTACTACTGGAAGAGGCATCTACCCGGAGAGAGGATTTGGTCTACTCCTCCCACTCTGACCAGATCTGGTGGGAGAAGCCACTATACTTTACTCATAAGAGCTCTCCAGTTGCAGCACGATGCTGAGTGGGCACCGTTTCATATCCATACGCCTGGAAAATATTCTTGGCACCGCCGGGAATCGAACCTGGGTTCCTCAACCCGTCATCAGCAAAGCTATGAACAAGACCAACGGGGTCGTCATATGTATAAATGTGGAGGTGACTGTGCGAGTGGGTCGGTGGGTAAGAGAAAGAGTTATAGATGAGCATATATAAATAAATCACAGCCATATTCAATCCACTAGTGGATGAGGCCTCTCCCCGAAGGAGGAAGTTGGTCTACTGCTCCCACGCTGACCAGACGGGTTGGGAGAGAAAAGCCGAAGCTCTCACTGTGATCGCCATTGTCTTTTATTCACAGCAGCTCCCCAATTGTCCTCATGATGCTGGGTCAACACCGACATTTTTGAACCCCCACCGGAAATCGAACCCGGGACCACCCGCCCGAGTAAGTATATATATTCAGAGGCTTTCTATCCACTACTGGATGAAGGCCTCCGCCTTTCCACATATCTCTGCTGCTATCCTCATCCATGTAGCTGCTGAAAAACGCTTGATTTCATCTACCCATCTTGCATTTGGACGTCGTCTCGGTCGTTTCTTTTCTCTAGGAATCCAATGTAGTACATTTGTCGTCCACCTTCCATCTGTTCGTCTAGCTATGTGACCGGCCCATCTCCACTTCAGCTTCTTCGCAGTCTTGATTACATCCTCTATCTTTGTTTGTGCGCGAATCCATTCATTTGTTTTCCTGTTCCTGGTTATTCCTAGCATGCATCTCTCCATTACTCTTTGTGTGACTTCAATCTTTGAGTCATTTGCACATTCAGTGTCCAAGTTTCACAGCCGTACATCATCACAGGTAAGACACACTGATTATAAACTTTACGCTTCAGACACATTGGTAGTTTAATTTTGAAATAAAGTGTAGTCTTCCAAATGAACTCCACGTCATTTTACATCTTCTATTTATTTCATCAGTCAATTTGGCATTCGATGTTTTGAGCTGGCGTAGGTAAACATACTCATCAACTATGCCTATTGTCTCTCCGCTACTCTTTATTTCCCTCTTTGCAGCATGTTGATTGTATATGACCTTTGTTTTACTTAAATTCATTTTAAGGCCTATTTTCGAACTCTCATTATTCAGTTCTTCCATTCTGGTTTGTAGTTCTTCCGCATTTGAAGCAAACCGGACTATATCATCAGCGAACCGTAGGTGATGAAGATATTCGCCATTAGTTTTAATTGCAACTTGATCCCAGTTTAAATTTTGGAACACCCTCCAGGACCGCAGAAAACAGTTTTGGGGAATATATATATTTGTATAAATTTAGAATATTAGTTTTTAAGGTCATCCCTTACGAGTAAACATCCCCAAGTGAGTAGCCGATATACACGTAAAATGTTTTACTAGATTTAACATGTAATGCACGAAAATGACATCCACGGACACAAACTTGTTGAAAAATAAAAATTAAGAGCATTTTTCGAAAATATCGACTTTTGTCTATTCGTCCGTTGTAAGGAATATACGAGAAGACACTTGGGGTAAAACCGCTGCGGAAATATGTTCCAACTTTTTGCTAGTGACAATTGGTGAAGGGATGAATGTAACAACCTTGAAAACAGCCATCTTGGATTCTGTTCGGGAATATGAAAGAGGTAAGGGGTCGGGTGATATATCATTTTGTCTGTCTTGTTCTCAGAGATTCTAATATGAAGAGGGGCTTTTAAATTGAAAATTTGTTTTCCTATATGCGCTTAATGTGTTAAATTTGAAAATGTGAATGCAATTAATTTTGGTAAGGATGTTTTGACGTCATTTTGTAATTTTTCCGAAAGTGGCAGCGTCTTTCATTTGCTGCCGCTCACCGTTGCAAGTTGTTATCTCTTATAACTTCTTTGAATTTAACTGCTTTTCTATGTAAATATAGTATATGATGCAAATGTCTGCTATTGGTGTTATGTATGGTGGTTTGTGAAATTTATCAATTTATTTGGTTTGTGAAATCGTTTTGTGTAATTTCCATTGCTAGTAATAATTAAACGTCGTTTTATCTCTATAAGACAACTTATTCTGCATTATTTATTTGGTTTATGCATATTTTCATATTTGTAAACTATATAAACAAATCTTTTTTCTAATAATCAATTTCAGAATCTTCTAAAGAAATAAACGTACGCGCGAAATGCCTTCATCTTTGAATTTCTGAGAAAAAGCTAGCATAAAATAATGTCACACGACCCCCTTCCTATTTAGAATTCTCGTGCTGAATCCAAGATATCGACCGTATTCTCAAAATGAATCCTAGATCATTATGCCGCAGCAGTTTTATCACGACAGGTGTCTTCAGACGTATTCCTTAAAATTTTCGAAAGAGCAAAGTCAATTTTTCAGGAAATCCCTTTTCAATATTTTCAAGGAGTTCGGATTCATGGATGTCATTTTCGTGCATACAGGTTAAAGCCCAGTGAGAAAAAAATATTTCATGTAAACATCTGCTTTTCTGTTGGGAATGTTCACTTGTTAGTGAAGGTGGTTGCATGTCAAGAGAGCATAGTTACGACGCCCATTACAGTAGTAGGTAATAAATTGCTAAGCAGATTGTATTTATGAATTGAAATAAACACTGGCCGCAGAATATTCGTACACTTACAAGTTTGCTTTAAAATTTGTATTTAAGGTAATTGTTATTTTAGCGTAGTGAAATCATACATTAAGTTTTAACAGCGTTAGTTTTACATACACAGTGTTGAGTGACGGCCAAACTTAAAAGAATATCGATAAGTTTATGTTAACCTGACAGTTCAAACTAATAATCTGAGAGTGAGGGAATGCTACATGTTTGTTACCTGATGTGGTTTCTGAAAGCCTCTTTTGTTTATTTATTTGTAACTACTTTATATTTTCTAATAGCAATGCAGTTCAGATGGTACAAAGACCGAGAATAATGTAGATCCATTATTCCGCGAGGAAAGAATTGTATCGACAGTAAAATCTATAGTTGATGCCAGTGAACTTGAAGTTAAAAGTGAGTGGTCAGAAGAAAGCGTGGTAAAAGAATATCACGAATCTGAACGAATATTTGCATCTCCTGAAGAGCCTTTGGAGAGTCTAAAACCTTCTTTCCTGGTAGGTAATTGTAAATGTTATTAATTCCGTGTATGCTTCATATAGCCTACATATAGTTTGCTTTCTACTTGTATGAGTGTTTTGGTTAGAAGATTACTTAAACATATATTTGCATAAGTTTTTCTCTTCTTTCATTGAGATTCTATTTCATAGCCCGTTTGAAGAATTTAAAGGAATACACATGTAATATTGGAAATCAGTTATGAGTCGTTAACATTTATTTGGGCTCTTTATCTCTCTGTGACCAAGGAATAATATTAACGATATTTGGTTGATATTCTAATTTTAGCGTTCATTTATGTAATAGACTTGTATCAGAGACATTGAAACCTCCAATATATGTCAATTTACTTAAAACGTATTGCCCACTCCATTGAAATAAAGAGTCACTTATGAGTAACAAACCTTTCAGATCTGGGACAGTCGTGGAATCGAAACACAGTTGTATCTTACTTTACAATTTGCCATTGCGAAAAATATATGCATATCTTTTTTCTGGAGCTGTAAGTTTTAATGTGGAGTTACTATTCCCCCACCTGTCGCCTCTCCACGTGGGGAATAGGGAAATGCCGACCAGGTATGATGGGTACCGTATGGCGGACCAAAACAAGAAGTGCTGACTTGCAGATATTAGAGGGATCTACAAAGGCTAGGGGAAGATAAGCCCGAACAAAAATATCATGGTGAGGGGCAGCAGCATCAACAAATCCACTCTGAGACTGAAGATCAATGACATCGCCAATGTTCTGAGATTGACAGGGGATGACATCTTGAATGTCTACCTATACTGCGAGGTCGTAGAGCTGACAA
Source organism: Lepisma saccharinum (assembly GCA_022664845.1). Classification (NCBI taxonomy): domain Eukaryota; kingdom Metazoa; phylum Arthropoda; class Insecta; order Zygentoma; family Lepismatidae; genus Lepisma; species Lepisma saccharinum. The sequence continues at coordinate 6,240 of JAGDQP010020430.1, read as the reverse complement.
CTCTACACCTCTAAATCATGTCAAGAAATAGTAACAGATGTTTCATCGATTCTCCTGAGGTAAACTAGTCCATTCGGATCTCCTGGCGGGGGCTGCTTCAGGGAGCTCCAAGAACAGGATTAAGAAAGACCTTAGAATAGCAACATAGAACGCACGATCGTTATACGAAACGGGCGCTCTTCAGGTGGTGGTACGCGAGACCGAAAAGTACAAGCTGAACATGCTAGTGATACAGGAAGTCCGGTGGGAATGTCAGGATAGCATTCAACAGGACAAACACTTTCTACTACGGGGGAACACAGTCTCACGATTTCGGAAAAGGATTCCACATTAAGAACAGTATCCTTCCGACGCTACAGAATATTGAGTTCGTAAACGAAAGACTGTCGTACGTTAGGATGCGTACCCGATGGTGCAACACGGTTTTAGTACATGTCTATGCTCCGACCGAGGTGGCTAATGGTAACGACAAATATACATTTTACGAGGAACTAAAAATATTGTTTATCCGATTACCGAAGTACAATACGATAAATGTGTTAAGTGATTTAAACGCTGAGGAAGGGAGGGAGGTCAAATATAGACCTACTATAGGCATACACAGCCTTCACGAAAAGACCAACAACAATTTAGAAAAACTGATACCTTTTGATGTATCGAAAAAGCAACTGGTAAAGGGCACGTACTTTGAAAAAAATACACATGGGTATCTACGGATGGCAACACTCTCAATCAGAACGATAACGTTTTTTGTAGAAGACACACAAATATAATGGACGTTAGTTCGTACCGAGGGGCGGAAGTTGACACGGGCCATCAATTACTGATCACAAAAGTAAGAGAAAAGTCCTGCATTACGAACCAAGAAAGCAAGGGCACAAAACTGAAATTCGTAGTTAAACGAATAAATAATCCAGTCATAAAAGCAGATTACCAACTCCAACTCCCAAATTGTTTCGAAATCTTAGCCGACTCGAGTAATAATAATGAAGATAATATTAATGAAATTGATGTAAGTAAGATGTGGGAGGGAATTCGTGATACAGTGAAGGGTGCTGCGAAGGACCTTGTTGGTGAGAAAAAATGCCAAAAAAACTAGGGTTGGTTTGATGATGAATGCCTTAAACTTCATGTGGAACAAAAACAAGGAAGGCACCGAGTGCTAAGTAATATACGCCATGCAAATACCAACCACTACAGTAATGCACACGCGGGTTCAGAAGCAAAAGGCGAGAATATCTCTCACACAAATTTCAGGAGGTAGAGGAAACGGGAAGTCAAATAACATACAAATGGGTAAAATCGTCAAGAAAAAAGGTACCAGCCAAGGTTAGGGATGATTAGAAATGAATGCCGAGATCTTCAGGCAGACCTGACTAAATTTATCGATGTGCGTAAATGTTATTTCGACAAACTTCTTAGTGTACACAACGGAGAACAAACAGATACATTTGAAAACTATACCGAAGAGCCGTGGATACTTGAACCTTGCGAGATCGAGGTCGAAATGTCGATAAAGGAATTAACCAATTTCAAATCACCGGGAATATACAATATTCCAGCCGAATTAATGAAAGCGTGAAGAACGACACTAATTAAGGAAGTACATAAATTGATAAGTACTATATGGAGAAAGAAGGATCTCCCAAAGGAATGGAAAACCTTAATAATTGTTCCGGTTTATTAAAAAAGGCTATACATCCGACTGTAAAATTACCTTGGAATCTCATTACTCCCAACATGATATAAAGTATTGAGTAATGTCCTGCTAACTCGCCTAACTGTATACGTAGATGAAATAATTGGAGAACACCAATGCGGATTAAAAAATAGACCCACTTTGGATCGCATTTTTGCCTTAAAACAAATTCTGAAGAAGAAATGGGAATACAAAGGGACTGTTCACCAACTATTCATTGATTTTAAGAAGGCTTATGATTCAATCAAAAGGGAAAAGCTATACGATTTCCTGGTACAATTTAGAATTCCGAAGAAACTTGTTCAATATTGAGGATGTCTCGGCGACCCCATAAGCAGAGTACGAGTAGGCAATAATACGTCAGATAGTTTCAAGATTCGCAACGGATTGAAATAAGGTGATACCTTGTCACTATTATTGTTTAACTTTGCGTTAGAATATGCTGTTCGGAAAATAAATGAGGACAAAAAGGGAATGGCTTGAATCAACTGTTCGTATATGCGGATGATGTAGATTTAATAGGGGATGTTATAGAGACGCTACAAAGTAACACCGATGTCTTAGTAAAAGCGTGCGATGAGATAGGTCTACAATTAAACCTCGAGAAAACACAACATATTATAAGCCGAAACAGGGAATAATGGAAACAGGTACATAATAATTAAGAATGAGAAAATAAACAATTTAAATATTTGGAAGCATATAACAAGCATAAACGAGGTAATCTAAGGAAAAAAAGTATATTTATTCTACCTATAACAAAGCTATTGCTCCATTTATTACAGTAATTAACAAATTACATTTCATCGTAGCGTAAATATACATAGAAATAACGAAAAGGTCAGAATAATATTTCCATAAGATATTTAATACGAACAAACTGTAGCAAAGAAAATTAAAACAAGAATGACCTGAGTGTAATATCCCTAAGTGAACACTCATATGCTCTTCCAGTCTATCCTTCTGAGAAAATTTGTGTACAAAACTCTATTAAAAGGCTTCTCCCCTATATGGAGAGTCGTATGCTCTTTCAAGGTATTCTGACAAGCAAATAGGTATGCACACATATATAAATCAAAAGGCTTTTATGTGTTCCCATATTCCTTTTCAATTATTGCTGCGAAGAAATGTATACATATTACGTTGAAACGGCTTATTTCCTATAGGGGCGGTCATTTCAATTTGTATGCACATATATTTAGGTTTAAAGGGCTTCTCCCCTTCAAACAATAAATATGTTTAGTAGCACTTAATTTTTATATAGCTAAGAAAAAAATAACCCTCTCCCTTCAATGAGAACCCATATGCCTATCAAGCTACTTTTCCTGTTACATTCATATACACACATGTCACCTACACACAGGTCGTTTAGTGTCGGGCAACGCATGATTTTTATTCAGTTCAGAAACCTATCCTCGCGATTAATATCAAGGATGTTGAAACTGGAAATATACTGAACAGTTATGCTGTCGGTAATACTTTACGGCTGCGAAAGTTGGAGTATGACCTTAGCAGATAAACATAAATTGAGAGTATTTGAAAATAAGGTATTCATATATATATATATATATAATACACAGCCATATTCAATCCACTAGTGGATGAGGCCTCTCCCGGAGGGAGGAGGTGGTCTACTGCTCCCACGCTGACCAGACGTGTTGGGAGAGGAGAGCCGAAGCCCTCAACTGTGATCGCTACCTCTTTAATCAGGTAGCTCCCCAATTGTCCTCACGACGCTGGGTGGACGACGCACAGGCAACACCATCTGGAGTGTTGAAACGGTCACCCATCCAAACACTGACCAGACCCACAGCTGCTTGACTTCGGTGATCTTACGGGAACCGGTAGACTAGCTCGGCTAGGGCGTTGCCCATATATATATATATATATATATATATATATATATGGGACGAGATGACTGGAGAATGGAGGAGACTGCATAATGAAGAACTCCACGGACTGTACAAGTCAGCCGGTGTAGGAATAATGAAATCGTGACGACTGAGGAGGCAGGCCATATAGGTCGGATGGGAGATAAACGAAAACTGTATTCTATCTTGATTGGAAAGAGACCGTTGGGAAGACAGAGACGACATTGGGAGGAAAATATTAGAAGTGATCTTGGAGAAATAGGGTTTTTTGATAAAACTATATTGATGTTACCCGGAATAGAGCCCGATGGGGATCGTTTGTTACTACGGCGATGAACTTGCTAGTTTCGTAAGCCATAGAGGAAATAAGTAAGTAAACTTTAATTGTCTTTATCAAAGTTAGCAAAGTTTCGACTAAAAGTACATAATTATTATTATTCCATCCGCGAACCACAAATCTTGCATAACATTGGTCTGATGCATAGTTTCAAGCGTTTCTGTAAATAGTTATTTGATAGTAGTTTTAGAGAAAATAATAATATAAGAAGCGTGTGTTCAATTATCATATATGAGGATTTCGTTTGACGGAACAATGTTCATATATTAAATACTAATTGTATTTATGAAGTACTCTTCCTCCGCTTTATGATTTTGCTAACATATTTATTTGGCTTTATAATATCCTCAGTTACATAACCTACCACATACAACACATCAGGACAATTGACGAAACGATGTTTATTCAGCAGATGTACAGTCTTCCACGTGCAGAATATTGAAGAAGACATATCGGCCCTTCCACGTACAAGTGAGCCTGAGGTCTAAAATTCATATTATAATTGTGAAATTTCCAGTGGTAGTTATAGTTGAAGAATAAATCTTCCATAGTAACAAGAAAAAAAGTGTGCTATTAAAGCAAATTGTCTAATTTGTTAATACAAACACATTTATAGGTGGGATTGTGGTTTTGGATTTACAGGTAAAAGTTTGTAGTTTTTGTTTTTTGTTAACTATATTATTTTCCAGTGTCTTGTAAGGTGTGAATGAAGTAGAAATATCAGGTCGAAATATTGAACCTGCATTTTGAGCTTTGCAAATCTGAAATATAGGCTAAATAGCACGTAACGGGTGTGACGTGTTGCGTAACGGGCGTGACACAACTAGCGTAACGTGTGTGACAACACTCTCGGGAGGATGAAATACGCATTCCACACTGGAGCCATGAGGAAGCAGCAATATTTGCATCTTTGTTATGTTTTAATTGTCCGGCTACAAATTGTGCTATATTTGAACATCTGAAAGAGAAATGGCAGCGTAGAAATATCATCCAGTTTTTCAAACTGTTGCGGAGCTCAAAAGTACTTCTGGACCAGATATGGGGTATTAAATGGTATGCTTAAAGATATGCAACACGAAAACTATTTCGTTACTTACTTACTTTTTCTGTGGTTTACGGAACTCCCAAGTTCATCGCCGCAGTAGCAAACGATCTGCATCGGGTTCTATCCTGGGCAATATCAAGCCAGTTTTCATCGCAAACACCTACTTCTCGAAGATCCATTCTAATACTCTCCTCTCAGCATCGTCTCGGTCTTTCCAACGGTGTCTTTCCCTCCGGCTTTCCAACCAAGATAGAGTTTAACCTTCGTTTTTCACCCGTCCGAGATATGTGGGAACTACATCGTTACTAAAGATGGAGATACTCTTCTTGTTGGACGCACAGCCGAGTCAGAACTGAAATAATTTGACTTGTTCGTCCCTACAAAGAAACAAATTCTACCTCCAGGTGTTCTGATTCGACGTTGAGAGCGGAGCTCCGAAACAGTGATGAGTATCAAATGCACGGTTTGAGCAAATAACAGATGCTTTTCCTGATCCGAATACAATATTAGTTGGCAACAGAATAGTGCGTATGTTTTCCCTGGAGATGTTGCCACTGATGAACATGATAAAGTTAACGTTGGAAGTTACAAGTAATAAGTGACTGATTCCTACCCGAATTCCGTGACTCATCTCTTGATATACACATAGTTGTTCGTTATTGAGGGTTTTTTCCCAGTTAGAGGAGCTTTTATTTTCAACTATTAGCAAATTTTCATGCAAGTACACGGGGGGCAAGCCCCCTGCCCCCGACAAATTTCCCTTGTTTCTGCGCGTTCACTTTGGCTACTTCAATATTACGTCTCTATATTTTATGGTTCAAGAGATGCATTTGTACCATGTGCTGGCAGCACTGACAACTAGGTCCTGGGTAGCTTGGACATCTGTAGTATGTTCCTACTGTGTCCAATAATGTTTATACGAAGATTTGGGTTGTTATGACTAAAACTATGGAAGCAATGTGAAACCAAATTAATTTTACAGAAAGTAGTTTGACAACACGATTAATTGGGTTGCCTGGCAACGCAGGCGAGCTTAGTGTTTTGTGTTGTTTCAAATAATATTTATGTCAAGCTTGGCGCAGTTAAGTCAAACTGAATTTGAGCGAATTGAGCAATAGATTTTTTTAGAAAATATGCTGGCAACACTGAACTACTGCACTAATCAATTCTGTTTTGGCTACCCTGAGCTAGAACATTAGTCTAGAGCATTCTAACGACACGGCGAGCATCTCTGTACACTTTATAGTTTCTGAGATTTAATTGCTAGACAAAGACGTACGGAGAACTT
>JAGDQP010020429.1:18228-33300 GCA_022664845.1 Lepisma saccharinum | reverse complement strand
CTAGGGACATATTTTACAAAGACATACAATAAAATGTTGCAGTGAAATTCGCAAACTAGTGCAATACATGTTTTTTTTACAATATGTTTAGTGTTTTTATGATATAACAAGTAACAACGATTGCCGAACTTAGGAAACATAACATATTTGACTAACAAAGCTGAAGAAAGTTTTCAAGTTACTTTCAAACATCAGTATTGAACCTCTGCTACTTAAAATTTAAGATATTTTCAGAGGTTACCAAAGTATTAGTGCGAAAACAACCTGACTTAATGAAAGATATAAAGGATATATATTTGTCGTGTTAGACTCTTCTCGTATGTATCTGTTACAATATTCATTCTTCATACCCAACCCGCATTTAATCCTGAATAGTCAAGAACTTCAGTTGCTTCAAACCATAGGAGCATTTGGACCCGACCTCGCTCAACCTCGACATCTCACTTCGACCTCGACCTCGCTCAACCTCGGCCTGGCGATGGAACTTCGACCTCGACCTCACTCAACCTCGAACTCGTGATCACATTTTGACCTCGACCTCACTCCACCTCGACCTCGCGGTTTGAAGTCGAGGTCTAATAAGGTTGGGGTCCGACCTCGCGAGGTTAAACTCGTCTGCTTCAAACAGCTGTTTCGTCCCAGCATTTCTCATAGGTTCTAAAAAAATCTCATTATGTTGTCCTCAGGATTATGCAGGAACAATTCTGTGTAATTTTCAATAAGAAATAAATTGCTTCTCTTTAATTTCTTTACGTATCTAACCAAGTATGAGAATTCGGAACAACTTTTGCCATGAAGTGTTTAGTTAGTTCGTTCCTCCATGAACATTGCAGTAAAAGGAAATTCCCAACATTATCAATATTAACTTGACATCTTAACAACTTATTGTTTCTTGAGGAGCACTTGAAATACATCTTTAAAAGAATCGATAAGGTTGTTCACGTTCTCGTATTCACTCCTTGAGCCATGTTTCTTTCTTCTCTCTTTCATTTTAAGTGGTAGACTAAAACGACGAGTTACTTCTCTGAATGTCTTATAAATTTGTTCTATGCTTTGCTTCTCTGACGTGTCCGTAAATTATTCTCCGTTTCTCGGTTTCTACGCGTAGAAGAGGTCTCATCATCGGTTAGATAAAAATAAAATTAATTGTATGGGCGGTAACAGCACTATGGCTTACGTGTCTCATCATCGGAGAAGCTATTCTGTTTGCCTCACATGAAGAAGGGGTGTTTCAATTTTCGATATATCGAAACAATATCGATATGTAAAAATATGGAAACTGCGATATTGAAACTTGTTCATCGATATCGATACTTCAATATTTCGGTTTGATATTTTACTCGATATATCGGTTCCATATTTAGTTCGATATTTCAGTGAGGTATTCTGATATTTGAAATCGAGATTTCGATACTTTGGTTTCATATTTCGACATCTTAGTTCGATATTTTCCTATTTTGATTCGATATTTCTGTTTTGGTTCCATATTTAGATTTTATAAATCGACTCGATACTACGATATTCGGTTCGATATGTCGATTCGATATTCATTGCAATAATTGGGTTAGCTATTTAGTTTAATATTAATTTCGATGTAGAGTTTCATGTTTTGATTGGATCTTTTAGTTCGATATATCGTTAATATCGATATTCAATTTCAGTTATTGAACAGTCCCTAAGATGAAGCGAATGTCACATGATTAAAAATTATGTCATTGAATTAAATTTTGTTTAAAACATTTAGCAAACTTTGGCTCAGGCCGGATGGATGATGATGATAAGTGTTGCCCACGAGGCGAGATTGAGACTGTCTCGTCTCGAAAATGCCTTGTTCAGAAAGTGTCTCGTCTCGAAAAGACGTAGACCTATATTGTATATTACGAGAGTTCTGTCTCGTCTAGATTTCATAGATATTTCCTTGTCTCTTCTCGTGGGCAACACTAATGTTGATGATAGAATTAGTGGAATAAAGAAAGTGGGAGGAAACGGAAGAACTCCGAGGAAACTCACGCGCACGATGTTTATCCGCCATAAAGGCCGCATGGCATGAGCTGGAATCGAACCCAGCCCCCAATGCACAAGAGGTGAGCGCTCTATCACTGATTAGAAATTAGATCTGATATAGTAATACATCTTTCAGAAGACCCTGTCGGGTTATATATGTCCTGGCCCTCAAATTAGTTACACAGTAAATTATTTAGACATTGAGTTGAGATGTTGGCACTCATGTAATCAAAATAATTTGTCACAAGGCACATATTCGTCTTGGATCCCTTGCCACTATAAATAGTCCCTTTACAATGGAAAATGAGTTATAAAAATTTGTATGGTCTTTTAGTAACTTACTTGTACACTTTTCAAGAGTAAGTACGAAAAAGTACAGTGATCGCGCCAGGAGATGAGCTCTAGCAGAAGAATTATTACGAAGCAACGGACTATTGGACTATGAAGTACAGGGGAGGTGTTTGTAGCTGATCAAGGAGAATGCGTGATTTACACATGCATTGTACGTTTTCGTGCGCACGCAGAGAAAATATCGTCATCGCCCCGTCAGTTACAATAGAAACTCACAACAGGATTGTTTATGGGAAAATATTATAGGTTGGAAGACAGGTCCTAAGGTCAACGCGGTAACTTTCACCTCCTAACAGTAATGAATAGAATGGACCTTTAAGCTTTTTCTGTACCCGCTCTCCCCTCACTTGGGTTCCATCTACTGGCGCGAGAGCTGTACCTTTGTATAATCCAGACACCATTTCGTACTGCAGAGCTCCAGCAACGACAATATTTCACAAAAAAAATACTAGACAATACGTAAAGTTCAACAAGACAATCCACTTTAATTGATACTATGAGTAAGCCCCTATCTCTAGTTTTAACGCCGATAAGAACACAATACCACAGATCACACGCAAACTCAAATATAGGGATGTCTCCAAGTACATTACTTCCCTACGAAGAGCATAATCTTCTACTTTCGGGATATTCCTAGGAATATTCCGGAAACTATAACATGCAACACCCTTTTAAAGTTCCCATTAAATTATGCTAAGATTATCCTCATTTGATTCAAGCAATCTAAATGAATTGCTAATCACAGAAAGGAAACATCTCCACATAATAACACAATATTGAGTTATTTACGATTGTTTAGCCTCTATAGACAGACATTTCGTGAACCCTGAAGAAAGTTGTGTGTTGCAAAATTCAATCCTGTGACTCACTTTTAAAAATACAACGTTTATAGTGTATTGGGAATAAGTCGAGGAATTGTTTTCTTTCGGTCGTTAGCTTCGCCAGTAATAGTATACACTATTTTAAAAAAATTCAGCCACTTACATGAAAACTTGGGGTTATTATTCGACTATAACCGTGATAGCAACCTTATTCGTAGGATGGCCAAAGATATTTTTGAATACACTACTAATCCTACCTATATATAAAACTTGTAGAAACAACAGCCCTTGGTTTGATGAAGAATGCATTAAAATTTAAAACAATGATCTCCAACAAAAGATGGCGCCACTATCTCCGTATATGTCTAATATATGTTCATCGTTGCACGAAAATAAGACAAGACAGCGATTGCTAAGCAACAAAACCGCAGCAAATGCAAACCATTTTACAGCAACGCTACAAACATGTTTTTGGGAAGAAAAGGCGAATTTTATGACGCAGAAAATTCAGGAGATAGAGAAAATCGGTAAGAGATCTATACAAAGAGGTAAATTCTTTAAGGAAATGTTACCATTCAAGGTTAGGGATGATTAGAAATGAACATTGAGATCTTCAAGCGGATCCGACAAAAATTCTCGAGATTTGGAATAGCGATTTCAAAGTATCCAACTTGAATCCGTACCATAGAACCATGGATACCCGAATCTAGCGAGATCGAGGTCGAAAGATCAATAAAGAAATAAAAAAGTTTCAAATTGCCAGTATAGACAACATCCTAGCCGAATTTATTAAAGCGGGAGGAACAGCACTAGTTAGGGAAATATACAAATTAATAAATGCTATATAATGAAAGGAGCAGCTTCCAAAGGAATGAAAAACCTCTGTAACAGTTCCGATTTACAATAATAATAATAATAAATGAAATAAAACGACACATTTGGCTGTAATAATTAACGGGAATCTCTTTACTCCCAACATGTTAACTAATATCCTGTTAATGAGCCTAACTATAATTGTAGATGAAATAATTGGAGATCACTAATGTGGATATAAAAAATATAGCTCTACATTGGAACAGACTTTTTTGTCTTGAAACAAATATTAGAGAAGAAGTGGAAATGCAATGGAACGGTTCACCAGTTGTTCATAGATTTTCAGAAAGCGTATCATTCAATCAAAAAGGAAAAAATCTACCCAATATCCCGGTACAATTTGGAATTCCGAAGAAACTTTTTCAGCTAGTAAGGATCTCTCAACGATAGAATGCGTGTATGTAATAATATGTAAGATAGTTTCGAGATTCGCAGCGGATTGAAACAGGGCGAAGTCTTGTCACCACTACTGTTTAGCTTTGCCTTAGAACTATGCGATTTTGAAAATAAAAGGGGACTAAAAGAGACGTTTAATAGGGGGACGATATAGATACACTAGAAGGTAATACCGATGTCTAATTAGAAGAAGTTTGCAAAGAAATAGGTCTACCGACTACAGATGAACGTAATGAAAATAAAATTCACGATAACAAGCCGGAATGCAGGGGAAGTAGGGGATAGACATATAATAATTAAGAATGAGATAATAGCAAACGTACTATGTGTAACTAGCAAGAACGAGATCACAGAAGAAATAAAAAGACGCTTAGCATCGGGCGACTCATGTTTCTATTCAGTCCAGAAACTCTTAATCTCGCGATTACTATCAAGAAAGTTGAAAAGATACAGAACAGTTATTCTGCCGGAAATATTTTACGGTTGCGAAGGTTGGAGAACGATCCTTGTAAATGAGTGTTTGAAAATAAGGTTTTGAGAAAGAAATACGGGTCGGAACAAGGCGAGATGACCGAAGAATTTAGTAGACTGAATGCATAATAAAGAACTCTTGTATGATTCACCCGATATTATATAAAAATAACGAAATCATCACGACTAAGATCGACAGACCACGTAGTTCGAATGGGGTGAAAACGAAGATTATATCCTATTGTGATTAGAGGAAAAGAGACCGTTGGGAAGACCGAGAGATCGTTGGTATGAGAATATTAGAAGAGACCCTCGAGAGGTCGATGTTCAAGTTGAAAATTGGCTTGATGCTGCGCAACATCAACAACGTCTTAGAGACCAAATTAAGAAACGAAAGTACAGATTGAGTATATATGGATTATTTCAGCATTAAAGACTGATCATGTTCATTTCAATGCTTGTGGTTGCTTCGAAACTAGCTTTAGTAGTTGATATCTTAAGTATACTTTTAATCTTCGGCCACCGTTCTAGAAATCTATGAAAGCAACGTAAGTAATATTAACTTCTAAAAGCGGAACTTAGAAGTTTTGATAAGTGGATTCCGAACTACTCTTTCCAAAAGACTCCCACTAGCTTTGAACCCAAGTCTACGCGCAGAAAGCGATCGTACTATTCATACTTACAATTTGGTGCCCATGCATGTTGCGATTATACCAAACTACAATACAAAAACCAAGATTATAGAAATAGTTACATTTTGACCTACAATTGCCCCCCCCCCCCAAAAAAAATGCTACACTTTTGGCTTTTTGATGACTCTGAAGTCTGAACTTATTAGATTATAGAAAATAGTGGAATTTTCCACTAATAGTTTATTCTTTCGTGTCTACTGATACAGATTTCAGCATTATTACAAGTAATATTCTTTTTTGAAGACGAAATAATAATCAAATATTCCTGTTTAGTAATTACTCTGATATTGATCCCCTATGATAATACTTTTTAAACATTAAAGCAAATTGTCCTATCAGCATGTAATTATCATTAGGATACAGTATAACTTCTGTGGAGATACTTTTTAAATGTTAGCTGAATAGATGGTATTGTGTAGCAATAGATCTTTCCTTATGTAATGGCAAGTCACTTAACATTATCATACAAGTGGGATGTATAGTCCTTTCTGGAAATCCTATCAGCAAAACAAATCAATAGACAGTATTTCCAGACATGTAGTAAAACGTACACATGAAAATAAACAAAAACGTTGTTCATTTATTGCAGAAAGCTGTTTATTTTTGTCTTGTTTTTCAATGTATTAACTAGCGATGCATTTCATCAAAGAGTAATTCAACAATTACCATAGAAACTCGTAAACAGCGTAATCCAATTTCCAGTATTTCTGGTAATTCAACATACCTTTAAACATTCAAATTACAATAAAATAATCACAAGATACTTATCTCATATGACGTAGAATTCCAGTTCATTGATATCAAGAATAAATGGTATAGAACCTTTAAAACATTTCAACATTTAAAATAAGGGTCAGGTTTTCAGAGGAAGAAATAGTTAATACAGTTTCATATATGCATTAGAGACAGCAAAATATTATTAGAGTTAGCCTAATAAGAATTACTTAACCAAGTCTCATATTATTACGATTCAGTGACGGATTCAGGATTTACGTGAGCGGGGCGAGGTGGAATAGACCAGGGATATTTTCGATTTTTTCCCCTCAAAGTGATTTTTTAAAACTACAAATGTATCTTCTTCCCCCTGATATTGTTAAGTTTGATCATGGAATATGACACCAGCATTTCCAAAAATTAATAATTCTACATAAATGAGATTTATCCGGAGACAAATCGAAGACTTCTCTGAGATCAATTGGTAAAATAATGTTCTAGAAAACGCATTTTTCCTTTAAGGGGGGCACTTCATCTCTGGATTCGTCACTGTAATCATTATTCTATGAAATAGTGAAACAAAAATTACCTAATTCAAACCAACATTATTGTTATTATAAGCAGATACCATCGGGTGTTGTCTTTTTATATTAATATTGGGTAAATAGTTATCATGTCCAGGTCTATGGCGCAGCTTCAGTACAACTATGCTTTTGAAATTATCCCATCCCATACCACTAACTGCACATAATATATGATGACATTGAACGCAAGAACTCTGTCGGGAAACGTTTCAAATACATTTTGTCAATGAAAGGAAAAGAAAACAAGTCCATGGATGTTCCTAAGCTGTCTACTTACCAAATGAGATGCAAATACCAAACCATTTTGTACTCTGCTGCGCTGCCCTGGGATATTCTGCATGGCAAGTCCTCCTAAAAGCAATTTCTACCTCCTTGTTGCTGTTGTGACCTCTTTTGAATACTAAAAACATTGTTACCTCTTAAAGGACGTCTTCAAAACACTCGGCTTCAAGTTTCCTTCTCTGAACACGACATCTAAAAGCAGTCTGGAAACTGCGATACCAAGAGTAGAATAGAACAACCTTCTGTTTTCATAGTCTTTGCAAAGATCGTCAGGAGAATTTAATAGAACTTCTGTTTATATTGCAATTGATAGCAACTTCAATTCAGAATCCAGGCTCTAATGTTATTTCTGGACAGAAACGGGGCAATGGAGCAGAAAGTTTATTCTAGTTCAGAAACTGTTACTATTTTGTGTCTGTCTGTCTCTCCTTTTCTTTTGTTTAAACACACATACTACTCCACAGCACATCTGGTTTGCTGTTGTTTCTTAACTGTAATAATATTATATTCTTGTACCTCCATAACTGTGTCATTATAAAGCTAGAAACTTTGCTTGTTATCTGTACCCACAATTCCTTGCTCTTGTTTCATTTCTTGAGAAACCATTCATTAAATCTCTTTCCTGAATATAAGTACGTCGTATTAATCTTGCTTTATAAGATAACTAAAGTTTCAATCTTACTTGTTAGGCCTGATTTACATGCAAGCTTGCGTTGCTTGCTTTGCGTGCGATTTGGGTGAGTAGCCAATTGAAGCGCATGTTTCATTACTTAGTACGTAGAACACGCAATAAGATACGTGTTTCAATATGCTACTCACCCAAATCGCAAGCAAAGCAAGCAACGCAAGCATGCATGTAAATCAGCCCTTAGTCTAATCAGAACAATATTAAAAGATTATCTTGTTCGCACACATGAAAATTACACGGCAACCTAATTTCAAAGATTAAATAAAGACATGTCCAACGCGTTCTAAGTAAACCCTACCTTAAGGGGTGCTTTTCATGAAAGCTTGCGTTGCTTGCTTTTCTTGCGATTTGTGTGAGTAGCCAATTGAAACATGTGTTTTATTGCGTGTACTACGTAATAAAATAGGTGTCTCGATTTTCTACTCACTCTAATCGTAAGCAAAGCAAGCAACACAAGCGTTCATGAAAATCAGTCATAAATCCCAAAATTGATTATAAAACTGGTTCAAGGAGGATCATATTTCATGAGTGTCTGCGGAAAGGGACAATCGGTACGTCACAGTAAGAATGATGTAATGAATCCTGGAATGATGTAATGAATCCTGGCTACCGTAAAGAATCCTGGATTGAATAATTCCGTAACAATAATGTCTTGGCAGTTATGAATTCAGCAGCTTTTCAACGTTTTCATTGCGTATTAAGAAAAAAATACCTAACCTGACTTCCTTAACCAATGTCTGCAAATTTTATGAAATGTTTAAAGTGTGTATTGTTTTCTCCGCCTAAAAGGAAGAGAAAAGTCTAATCGCGAAAGCAGATGTTTTTTCGAAGGCAAGAAAAGTATTGTTCTTTAAAAATATAAAACTTCAGGTGGACGGGTATCGAACCTAATGCCCTGCGGATTAGAACACAGAGCTAACTTACGCTTTCCGAGACCTCTTTATAGCAGTTCTGCAAACGCCTAACAGATACCATTAGTTACGTAATGTTCACACGTCATGATTGTCCCTCTCCGCAGACAATGGGTGCCGCCCGATGTGCAGTTGTCTAGCTGAAAATCTCTGCTTAGCAGTTCTGTGAAAGAAGTCGCGTAAAGAAGATAGTGTTGTCCGTGCAGCAGCGAATCGTGATAGTGGAAGAATATGTGCGGACAGGCTCAATTAAGAATACACACGAGGCCTTCACTGCCAGGTACCTACGAACAATACCCCTGCGAAACGCAGTGCTCAGAAACTGGTGAGAAAATGGCGTCAAACCGGGTCTGTCGCGAATGTGACTAGGCAAAAACTAAACGTTGTCCGAACATCGGAGGTCGTCCGTGATATTCAGCAGAGGATAACACGATGCCCGACAAAGTCTACCCGGATACTATTACAGGAGGTCGGTGTGAAACGAAGAACGTGTCAGCGTGTGCTGAAGCCTTTGAAACTAAAAACATACCGCGTAACATGTGTTCAGGAACTGAAGGAGCCAGACACAGGCAAATGAGTTGTGTACGGTAATTGCTACGACAATGATAGCGAACGGGCGTTTGGACCCTCTGCTGTACTTTATGTCAGACGAAACATGGTTCGGTTCTATTTATCGGATTACGTGAATGCGCAGAATACGTGGTACTGGTCTGTTGAGAATCCACATGTCCTGCAAGAAACACCCTTCCATGACCAAAAAAATTATGTTTAGTGCGCAGTTTCAGGGACACGTGTAGTGGGGACAATGTTATTTGAATCAAGAGTGAATTGTGTAGTTTATGGTGGTTTCTTGCAACAATTTTACGACGAACTTACGCCACAAGAAAGACTATACACTTACTTCCAACAAGATGGAACCACACCACATTTCGAATGAATCTTTGGCATTGTTGCATGAAATGTTTACAGAAAAGCGTACAATAAGCAAAGGGCCCCTTCGTTCCCTGGATTTATAATCCTGTGACTTTTATCTCTGTAGACACTTCAAGCAAGAGGTGTATGGAAACAACCCACAAAACCAAGCTGAACTACAGCAAACATTACTAGTGCCAAATGAACCCCACGTGCACCCCGGCCTGATCCTTCCGGACCATTATTCCTTATGGTCTCAATAAAATTATAGTGGTGTTTCGAAAAACAAAGGCTCTTGAGTATTTTTAAACCCTTGAGTTGAGGGAAGAATTATTAAAACTTCAAAATAGACACTACGTTACTTATTTTGGCATAAAGGCATACTAATTATACGAATGCCGTCCCCCAAAATTCGGAGCCTGAGGCCCAAAAATGAAGAAAAACTAATAAAAATGAAGATTTATAAAGTATGTCTAGTGGGATTTCAAATAAAAGGATTTTTTACACTGAATATGAAAATGATTTTAGGGATTCCAAATTTATAGCAAAAATAAAACTGCTTAAAATTACCCTTTCTTTTTGCAAAAACAAGTAAGCAGTGCCGATCTAGAAGTTTTGAGCGAGTTTTAATAATTTTTCCTCAACTTCAGGGCTTTAAAATAAAACACAAAAAAAGACCTTTGGCAAATTTCTTACAAGTGGCCACCATTTTGGTGTAAAGATAACTTCGGGAGAGGAACATCGCTATAATTTTTATATAGGATATAAGGAATAAGAAAGAAATGGTCTCGAATGATGAGCGGGGTGCACGTGAGGGAGCCCATAGACAATAATTGTAAAATATACACCTTTGACCACTTTTCGACCAAAAATGTCGGCTATTGTAGTGTAAGGCCAGTTTTATTATTTGAGAACATCGCTGTAAATTTCATTTAGACCATAAAAAATAAGATAAAATAGTCCCGAAGAATCAGGGAGGTATAGAAAATAATTGTAAAATAGCAGCTATTGTGATCTAAGGCCAGTTTTATTTTTGAGAACATTACTTTAAAGTTTATTTAGACCATAAAGAATAAGAAAAAAATTGTCCCGAAGGATAAGGAGGTCATGTAGGGTCCCTCTGACTCCCTTACTATACCAACACCATCCGGAGCATCACCCGTCAAGACCTACAGGAGGTGTCAGCCAATACGCTGCGATATGCGTAGAAGTGTATCGTTTCCAGTGCTAGGGTCGAAGCGAACAGAGATTAAAAACAGATAAAGAGAGAAGAGACATGGAAAAGAAGAGAAAAGAAAGACTATAATTGTTGGATCTCAAGGCTAAATTGTGGCTGTGTCCTCAAGGGAAACATAATACATACGTAAGAACAAATACTAACCGATACTTAATACACACAACTGAGCATGAATTATTTGTTAAACAATGCAATTTCAGAGGAAATCAAAGGAAATAATATTCTTCCACTTAATCTGATTTACAAGGTTATTTTGGATAAATCCATGTAATTTATGCAAATAACCATATTGTGAAATTTAATATGAGGAAGGAGGTTCTTTGCACCAACCTTTGTTTCCTCATTGTAGAAGGTAAAAGTCTTTGTTTATTTTGTTCTTTCTCTGTTGCACTCAGTTTAAATTATATTACGTTTCATTGACTTTTCTATGCAAGAAAGAACACAAGTTCTTAATGCACAAATAAACTTAGAAAAGTGGAAAATAAATTTATAATTTCCGTGATCAAGTGCTGGTTGATTCATTCTATTTTAATGTTTTCTTCTGATGTGAACTAGAAGGTGAACCAGAAGCAGCTGACAGCTTTCAAAATGAAATTCTAAATCACCCGCTACACTTCGCGTCAATGTTATGTCCAGCTAGTTTTGAATATGCTTTGCAACCCACATTCACCTAGCTCAGTGGTAGAGCGTTGGCGTAGCATTCGGGAGTTCGTGGGTTCGATTCCAGCGGCCGATCATCCTGGTTGAGGTTTTTTCCAGGGTTTTTCCTTAGTCACACCAGACAAATGCCACGATGGCACCTTCAACATAGGCCCTGGCCGACACCTTCCCAAATCCTTTCCCTTCCCCTATCCCGGCCTGAGCCTTACATGTGTAAAGGCCGTAAATAAAAATTGAAATTCAAACTCAACCTACATTCACTAAAACATAGATCCCATCCGTTATCAGTTCAGAAGTTCGTATACGTCGGTAATAACTAATAACAATGAAAGACAACAAAAACTATTGTAAAAATAATCCCACTGTTAAAAGTTTTCAGGAACATTCCTGAAAAAAAAAAAAAAAAAAAACAGGCAACTAGTTACTGGAAATTTCTAGTAACCTCGCTAATAAAAAAGGACATGTAGCTACCTTTCAGTTTTGATAAACACTTTTCAGTTTTCAGGAGAAAAAAAACTAGAAGCCTGAAGCGAGATTTGAACACGGGTTGTTCAGTGACAAGTTGATCGTCTTGTTGACTTTTTAAAATAATAATAACAATAATTTATTTAACTATTATTTCGCATATTTTAAGCTACACGTAAAGCACGCATACAAACATCCAAACCCAGGGTGGGATTCAAATCCATAGCCTTGACGTCGCTGGCCTAACGCCTCAGACCAAACGGCTGTCTCGACCTGAAACTGAACTAAATTGCTAATCATAAGAAAGCAGTAGATGAAAACAGTATAAAGGGTCAGAAATACGATGCCCGAACCGTGAAAACATAAGCAAAGTTATCCCGATACCTTGCGCCATGTTTTAACCTTTGTTTTATTTATCCTTTAGGGATCGTAATCTCCATTCACTAAGAATATTTCCACTTTCTGTTAAAATAGTAATCAAAATGGCGTCAGCAAACGCTTGGTCAGAATTGTACGTTTGGTTACGATAAGGAAACGCTTTCCCTTTCTGCGCATTTGCGATAAAGTCACACTGGAATGGAAAACTGAGAACTTCGAGTAACACAAAAAAAATCTTTCATTTTTTTTTTTAGGATTATTCTGAAACATTTCATTTATCTTATACATCTGGATATAACAAGAACTTTCCCAAATTTTTAACAGTGCAGAGTACTGAGTATGTGACAATTACTCGTTTATTTTACTTTTTTTTTTATTTAAAAAAGATAAAAGTAAAAAGTTCTTGTCTAAACCGAAAAAAAATCAAAAGAAATTCTTTGTACATACCATTACTCTCACTCCTTGCCACCGTCAGCATCACTTACCCACAAACAGGGTGGTGATTTTGTTGATTCGCATGAGAAATGCGTTCGGAATCCATTGGATTCCCATAAGACCATTTCATGAAACTACACGCAGGTCACGCAACTCTAGGTGCGTGTAAGAGAAAAGAAATAATAGACGTTTTAAAAATTGTATACAAAATTTAAGCATAACCTAAACGAGACATAATTATTATGTTTTTTTCCGTTTTCAAAGAGAAACTGAGCTTATCAAAAGCCTTGCAAAGAAGCCATTTGCATGAGAAAAACCATGCCAAAGAAGTGGAGTAAGATGTAAATAAATTATAGAGCTTTCTTCCAGCAAAATGGTGGACACACCCTTTACAATTGTCACCAAAAGATCACAACAGAAGTTAACAATTTTCGAGCTTTCCTCCTCATGACATATTTATGCATACTTAAGCACAAACTCTGCATTCTTTATATATACCCTGCACTGAACTCCTCTATTATTATTATTATTATTAGTAGTAGTAGTAGTAGTAGTAGTAGTAGTAGTAGTAGTAGTAGTAGTAGTAGTAGTAGTTATAATTGCACTTTGTGTGTTGAACACGGCGCTATGTTATAAGCCCAGTGAATTCCAACTCTTCAAGTATGACGTCAGAGCAAGTTTTCCCCATACCTATATGAACTTAGTATTGCCATACAATTTTGGGGGACAGGGAAAATTTTCTTTAAAATCTAGCAGAAAATAGGACCGTTAAACTAACTAATGGATGGATTATAAATTGCCTCCGTCCCTTCGACGTGTAGAAATCACCCTAGAATTCAGATTTTGTGTCCGGGTAAACACGTTTCGGTTTTTTGTATACAATTAGCTTTCGTTTAAATATACAACTACTTATTTCTCTTTTCTACTCCTTTTTATCACTGTTGGTAAGTAAAATATCCCAAACACATGCACAAACCACTAAATAGCTTTTAATTAATGTACACTCTGTTACTGAGTAATACCTGCTTATTTCCATTTTAAGGAAATTATCAGATAACCAAAAGTCAATTGAAAAATAGAACATCTACTGGAAAATCACGAGCGATGGCAATACTGATCGCACGATTATGTCTGGTCAGCTGTGTCTACGTACGTGGCGTGTCTTCTTATTGAGATATGAGACAGGAAGTGTGACATCACAAAGCGTGCAGTTGGTAATCACTGCCTAAAGCGGTTACAAGACTTAGGAATAATATTTCACGGAAAGCACTCTTCTGGCGAAGAGATGGCGAAGGAGTGGTCAGGGGCTTAGTCTAATGATTATCCGAGTTGAGATTTTTTTCTGGAAAACTGACAAAAAAAAGAACACCAGAAAATCTAAGTCAGGTTGAGCGGCACCAAACTACGTATCTGCGAAGAGACATTTTTGACCCGATGTTATCATTTTTGACCATGGGGCTGAGTATTTCCACTCTTCGAGAAGATGGAAGTGATGTTACAATTAATTTGTTGAGAGATTTTTTTGACGTCACGAAAGGGAATATAGTTCTTCCTCTTCATTAACATTAATACTTGTCATGTTCTTTTGATAATTAGAAGCAGTACAGGAAGTGAGAGTTAATACTTATGGCAGCAGACATAGATGACGTTTCCAGAAGAAAAAGCTGTCACATAGATATCAACTTGTGTATAAAACTCATTTTCAATCAAAAGTAGACTTAGATATGTCCACTGACGCTGCAGAATTGAAAGAAAAACGGCTGTCTTTAGGCTCGAGACAATGGTGATTGCCAGCAGCGAGTCTTTCGTACTTAGTGTCATTCATAGGACAATCTCCAGAGTAGCTCTGGAGAAACACATTGCTTCGAAGGTAACAAATAATGGCAGTTTATATCGGAGTATATTTGACGGAAATAATATATATAATTTTCTTTACGCGGTCTTCGGGAAGCTGGAGAAACCCACAAAGAGTTCCCGGAATATACTGAAAGAAGTTGGTTACTGTCGTCCTGACCCTAAGATGTCTAAAGACCTTAAAATAAATTCAAATTCCTACTGTATTGTGTCTGTGGTCTCGAAAAGCTTAACTTGGAATTAAAGCCCATTCTCATTGATTACATTGTAAAATATTTCAAGTTGTTGCTCCCATTCCTCTCTCTCTCTCTCTCTCTCTCTCTCTCTCTCTCTCTCTCTCTCTC
>JAGDQP010020429.1:0-18218 GCA_022664845.1 Lepisma saccharinum | reverse complement strand
CTCTCTCTCTCTCTCTCTCTCTCTCTCTCTCTCTCTCTCTCTCTCTCTCTCTCTCTCTCGACGTCCCTCTTTGTGTGTGAGTGTCTTTCTGTCTGTCTGTTGCTCTGTCTTTGGTAGTCATGGGATCATCATTTTGTTTTGTCATATTATAAATCTAACTGAAAGATCTAGAATGTCTCTCTTAAGAATTGCTGCGTCACTCATAATTACTGGTCCAAAGAAGACACACTAAAGAGGTTATTTGGGCTCATTATAGGGTAATGTCATGCCTCTGCACGTAGAGCAACAGACTTTTTATCTCAAAATAGCTGTAACAAAAATGAACTGTATATCAATATAAAAAAAAGAGCAAGAAGTCTGTCTGTCTATACCTTCCGTCTTGCCTTTTTGTTGCGTGTAGCTGTCACTTCTTAACCTGAACGTTCGATGACTTGGTAATGTGACGCGTTTCGTTGATGGCAAGGTTCGAAAAACGTGGTTGAGATATTCATCAGAAAAAGGGACCATTTGGAAGGAAAGAGGCATCAGCAAAGAAAGGGAGTGTTGTCCTTTTTTTCAAAGAAAAGCAATAATGACACTTAACAAGTCACTCATGTCTTTTCCCTTGTAATTCCGATGGTGTTCCAAGAAAGGAGGAAGAAGAATCCAGAACTAAAAGTTGAGAATTTAGAACAACTTTCAAAATGCTTTATTCTAGCATTCACTAACCCCATGGAACATGAACTATAACATACTGGAGTGATCGATTACATTATAAATCAAGTTAGTATCCATTCGCGGACTGGTAACCAAAAGGCCCACCCGAGAATTAAAAAAGATCCCAGTCACAGGTTAACGAAGGACCTTCATGATAATTGGCGTTGTGGCGCGTAAGACCCAAAAGACACCTTTCAGGGGCCTTCAATACCGTACATGGTTGTGCGGCCCTAAAAAAAAGAACTTGCAAGGGCCCTTAGCATACTAATCAAGTCTCAAAATACGAAGTGCCTTAAAAATATTAATGCGTTAAATCAATGTGGACTGATTGATTAAACCCTAAGCTTTACATGGCTCATTCTTGTGGTTTGTGAGGGTCGTAAAATAGACCTGCTGAGATTATAACTTATGTTACTCAACTCATAACAGATGTCAAAATTGCTAATTTTGCAAGACCGGCAATACCTTAACGCTACCAATAGTAACAAAAATGGATTGCGTTGTCTTCTTAACGCTTTCAAAATAAAAGGGATGGCGGGGGCCCAACTGGGAATTCCCGGGTTCCTGATCGGGCATGTCCGCCCCTGTTGAAGACAGACCTGAAAGAAAGAAGCCTCATCTGTCCATTTACAGTTTAATTCAGAGGAGACAAAACTTTCAGTTCTGTTGTCGTTATGGGTTTTTTCTCTTTCATTTGAGTCGTACGGTTGCAAAATTTATTATGTACAAAAATGCTTATACTGAGATATAAGTATCGCTGATTTTTTCATATCTTAATCTTCAATATGAGACTATGGTTATATTGAAATCTTCATTATTTACTCTTTATATCTTAACGAGAAAATTAATTCCCACTTAAGAATTCTGCAAAATCCTTTCCCTTTTTCCTTCATTTCTGGAAAAGTGCCAAATTGGACACAACAAGTTTTGCAACCGGATGACTCATGTATACCTTAATTCTTGAGTTACACAAAATATCATGCTGGCTATGTATATCAAGATGGCAGATTGGTATGTTTGGATTCACGTTTTTAGATTTTGACCAGTCCTCTAATTCTAATATCCTTGGATAAGTCGATGACGTCATGTGTGAAGCAATCTAATAGTTATTTAATCTTTGCAGTTTACGTTGTAAAAAGACCTCAGTACCTATGCTACGTGTATGTGTTTGGGTTTTCATATTTTTATAGATACTAATGGCAACCGGACCCAATAATACTTGTGAATGTGTATCAAATGAACTACTGTACCTGAGATTTTGACTTTGTTTATTTTAGCTGAGAAATTAGAATACCCATAATTGATGACGTCATACGCCCGCGCCATTGCGAGTATTCTAATTTCTTAGCTAAAATAAGCAATGTCAAAATCTTAGGTACTTCATTCACAAGTATTATTGGGTCCGCTTTGCAAAATGTCATTATGGTTTGTCATTTGTAAAATATCTAAAAATATTAAAAACTCTCACATACACGGTGTCGTTGCAGCAAACTCCATATCATGGTAAAGAGTACACTGTGTTAACAATAGCAATCGGAAAGTCTTGAGCAGCAATTGCCTTCTTAGTCTAGTGAAGAAAGTATCAGATCAGTGGATCCTGCTTCGAATCCCACCCACATCAACATTTTTATTTGATTTTTTTAGGAACATTACATTTTCTTCTTTTCTGTTTTCGAAAAATGCTCTGCTTCACTCAAATAGGCTAGAAAAGTCAGGTTAGATTTTTTTTCTTTATACGCAATGGATATATTGATAACAAAAATCAAACATAGGTTAGAAAATCAGGCTAGACTTTTTTATTTTCTTAATCATACGCAAAAAAAAACACCAAACGTCACGTCGGGAGTGTTACTGCGACGATTTATTAGTGTTAAAAAGTGTCTTTTGTAACTAGAAGAATAGTTGTAACCAGTGTTCCATTTGTTATAATTTACGAAGGTGGGGGTGGAGGGTGCTCAAACTAGTGGTTGCTAGTAAGTTTCAACGTACTACCTGTTTGGGTAGAAATACCAAGATTTTATCCCTGGTTGGCATTATTCGGAATCAACCACCGGGGATCCAATCCTCACGCATCAGGGAAAATCCTCGGCATATCCCCTCCGACAAATCGAACATTGGTTGTAACTAGTCTTACTGATTCGATACTATGTAGAATATTTTGTTGTTTGTGTATATTAGACGAGCTAAGTTATTGTTTAAAGAAGCGTTGAGCTGCGGATTTATGTCTAGATAACTTACAAGTGGGAACACAGTAAAAACGTTCAAGATTCCAGAATATATTACCATACCTATGGATTAAAATTAAGCACTATATTCATATGAATATTATGAGCCGCTCGGGGGAACAAAATGGTAAACGCAAAACGCCATAAGAAAATTTACACAGTACATTGAAAATAAAATACAATAGTGTTTCAATCTGGAAACTTCGAGGGCTACCTTTTTGCTTTTTGTATCCAACAACTGCCTGTATACCTGAAAAATAAACAGTTTGCGCTCCAAATTTCAAGATTTAGACACCATTGTATTTTATTTTCAATATACCGTGGAAAATTTCTTATGGCGCTTAGCATTTTATTCCCCAGAGCAGCTCATATATCTATAAATATAATACAATAGTCTGTTTATTCATTTCTTCACTAACTTGGCAGCCTTGTCTTTTCATGGCTCACTGATAAATAAATGGCAGGTGTACAGTTTCATTTGTTATGCTTCGGAAAAGAACAATACCACAATTAGCATACAATGCGTAAAACAAAGTCATTTATATTAGAATTCTCGAGCGAGTTCTAAGTAGAACAATTCCTGTGGATAACATTCTTTTTGCTGCCAGAAAAGTCTGATTGAGATGTATTTCCTGTTAAATAATTTGACAGAGAGATTATGGTTACACATAACGATCTACAAATACACGGAATGTAAATTAAGGTGTGGACGGTTGCAAAGATACTATCGTTTATCCGCGTTTATTTTCTGCTAATAAACTTTTTTTTATGTTTTACTTGTTCTTGGTCGGAACTCAATCAAACATGGTTAGGTGCCCTTGAAGGTACAACACAGTGCGCATAGTTTCTTCCAGAAGATTTGATTCGGGGGCTCGTGGGGGGCTGACGAAAAATTATAAATATAATGCATATTGACTCCAATGTTCTATAATGCAATAATAATAATAACAAACAGAAAACAGAAAATATGCGTAATCCCCCCCCCCCCCCCCACTATACCATTTCAACGTGTTTTAAATATTTTACAAAATAAAGCCTTTTCGGGCTGCTTCCAGTGCCCTTCGGAATAACAGTCTATGAAATCTAACGAAAACAGTTTATTTTTTTCGTTTTAGAAAAGGAATCAGTTTCGGGTGCAATTATATTGGATTTTGATAACCAAGGGTTCTTTTTAATCGTACGTAGCGCTCTTCAGAATGTGAAATTGTACGAAAAATAAGATATTTCATAGTGAAGTCGTTTTGAACTACCACCATCTTATATTTCGGAATTGAACATGTGTTCTTTTACGAAATAATGTGTTCTTTTGGCGCCTAGCATTAAAAGAAAATACACTAAGAAAGGGCGTAAACCTGTCAGCGTGGGAAAGATTGGTTAAAGAAAAATCGAAAAATTGTGGGGGAAGTTCCATAATAATAGAAGCAGAACCCCAGAATCAAGCCTCAACAACAAACTCTCAGATTGTCTAGAACAAATTCCAGATCATTACAAGTTCCAGACAAGAATAAATAAATAAAAAAAAAACAGTACTGGAGAATATAGTGGAACAATGAGACACTCCTATCGTACCAAATGTCGTGAAAGTTTTGAGCTTGTAGGAAAAAACGGCTTTGAAACACAAAAGTATTTGACAAACAGTGGCCAATTGTGTCAACAATAGAAAGAAGAGTCTGCTGACTATCAAGAATGAGAGAGACAATGACAATCTGCTTTGTCACTTGGCCATCTTGTCGAGAAACCCTAAATGTGTTAATAGCGGACGTTAGAAAAGCCTCAGTACAAAAGGAAAAGCTCGGGAAAGTCAACTTAGTTTCATTGTATGCTGGTTCTTCCACTAAAAGCGATTTCTTTAATTTCAGAAAAGAACTTTCTTAAAAAGCGTTCACCCTAGCGTGGCTTGACAAGAAGTAGCTTCCATCAACACCATTTTTTCTTGGAATTGTTTGCTTGATTTGTACTTCCCTCGCTACAGGTAAATTAGATCTCTTTATTATTACAAGCAGTAACCCACGCTTCTCAAACATTGACGATTATGTTAGACTTCTTCTTCTTGTTTCATATCGTACAGCCTGTTCAAAGTTTTCTGCATAATTCCTGTACCAAGTCCTTTTCATTCACACTCACTCTTGTAGACCGTTGTCGGGCTTTCATTTTAAAGAAATAAAAATGCTTTCTCCTTTAACGTAGCAATTTTCTTTGATTTCTCAATCACGTGGTTCCTTGCTGTTTCCTTTTAAGTTATTCTCCTTGCTTTGTGTCCTTCTTTCGTTAGGTATTATTTTTGTATTCGCGTTCCCAAATATTTACGTCACGATGTGAAGAAACTTGCTCAGTCATACTTTGAATGTTGTTGGTTCCTTTCAAGTTAGCGAGAGACTGTCTATGTTGCCAGATGTACTTTAATTACATCAAAAATTGTCTCTTTATCTTTCAATGATAAGTTTAAGGGCTAATTTTCAAGCCCGCTTGCGTTGTTTGTGATTAGGGTGAGTAATCAATTGAAACACGTGGTGTTTCGTGGTGTAGTTTTATTCCTACGTGTTGTAACACATTTCATTTGGCTATTCACACACATCGCAAGCAACGCAAGCGGGCTTGAAAATGAGCCCTAAGATGAATAATAATTTTGTAGCTAAGTAGTGCTGTTAAGTAGCTTAGTTTTTTGTTGTTTTTCTTTAAAAAAAAAGAGGAAAAACTAATATCTAAGTTTGATAAATAGTAGCTTTATCGACAAATTTCAAGTAACGGATTGTCGAGTTGTGTCGAAAACGTGAAAAGCTGTTAGAACCGAAAGCGTTCACTTCTCTGTGTGAATCAGTGCACGACCATTTCGAACTCTGAAAAGCCAAACCGTTTGCGGCCTATGTCACAATCTTGAGGTTATTTTTTTATTATTATTATTTCTTTTAATTGTTTATTCTGTACGATGTTATATTCGTTAGTGTAAAGCAACTACTCCAACGGTAGATGACAGCACTACTTCTGTATGTCTCTGATACTATTCCTTTTCGTTGAACGAAACTTCAATGTTTCTCCTACAAATTCAAGCCTAGAGAGTTCAAACTTTCACAGAAGTAAGTTCAGAACCATTTCAAGAGTTCTATCAGTGCAAATTCCCATTTTCTTTTTTGTTCATTGTTGAAATCACTTGATTGTTACAGTGAATGTCCAAATCTATAACAATGAAACTCTTACCTTTCCTTAAATTAATTGTCTCTTAATTTTTGTTTACCGATACATAAATGCCGATACACTAAAGACTGCATAACAGGCAAGATTTGAATAGAGAAAACAGATAGCGAACAAACAATTAAAGTGCACTAAAATTGTACACTTCGTTTAACTGTGCCCATTTTATATGAAAAGATGATAATACTGAAGTGGGAGCAAAGTAAACTAACTGGAAAACGGTTTTACATTGCGAGTTAGTAACCAAGTGTGTAAAATTTGAGGAAAGAAGAGAAACAAACTTTTGTTATAGGTTTACTTTAGATGAGTTGCGAGCGAATTCGTGATTACTGCAGTCTAATAATAATTGAATGCCCTTCGACCATACCAGCTGTTATACTTGGTCTCGTTATAAACAAGATCGTTAGGAGAAGTTGACTTTGTCTAACGACACTTAGCAGGGGTGAAGAGGAGGAATTTTCGTCATAGATAGATTGAAGAAAAAAGAACAAACATTGAAACGTAGATGAAGCTCTAGGAATGCCGTATGCTTCTCAGATATTCCGTTCAGACTCGATCTAGTCTCTTTCTTTGAATTATTCGTAACGAAAGGTTTTGGAGAGATTTTTATTCCTTTTCAGGGAAGTTGAATCTATTTTGAAGAGAAGGCTTACTCCGCATTCGAAAATAATTTATTTCAACTTGTATTTTCGAATGTTAAGATACCAATACTTAGTTCCTTGTACACACTCGTAGTTCAACATCGTCTAGATCCAGAGCTGAAACGGGTCAGTGGGTCAATATGGTAATTCGGGTAAACTTTTGAAATTTGAATTTTGTTTAAGGCCTTTAAAGTGGTAAATTTTTGGTCCTATTCATCGAATCTATGCTTGGGACCAAGACCACTGGGTCATTGGGGGCAGGTTTCGGACCGAGTCAATCGGGTCACCTGTGCCCGAGTCAAGCCGTGTCAGCAGGTAACCAAAAGTGACGCGGTTTTAGCTTTGTCTAGATCATTATGGAGCTTCTTGTAAATTTATGACGCGTATCAATTTACAAAATTATTAGACTAGAATGCGGGATAGTGTTTCACGCGAGGCGAGGCGAGGCGAGACGAGATATGGTCGAGGAACAGGTGCAAGAAGGGACTAGCTTCTGGCTCTCGCGAGATCTTCTCGCGACGATCTTATAGTTGCTCTGTAAAACCACTCTCGAAACCACTGAAGTTTTTATGAGTAACCTCATTGAAATAAATAGGCTTACTATATGAAACCTTGATCAACAGCAAGAACAATGGAAAAAATATAAAAATACTTTTTAAAAACATTCTTTTCTTAATCAATTCATACTAAAAAGTACAAAAATAATTTTGCTTATGCATGAATAAAAAGAAAACCATGGTCAAGTCAAGAACGTATAAAGTGACTATATGAAAGCACGCCCCATACTTTTATATTCAGTCATGCATAAACAAAATATTTTTTTTTACTTTTTAGTATGGATTGATTAAGAAAAGAATGTCTTTAGAAAGTATTTTTTTATTTTTTTTCGAGATATTTCGATGTTCGGGTATATTTCTCGACCAAAATGTTTTGTGACCCAAATCCTAAAGTCTTCTGCAACCAGGAAAACCCAGTCTAGTTGCAGGCTAGTATTTATTTTAGGATAAAGAGGTTGAGAATAAAAAAAATATATATGAAAGTAACAGTGGAATATTGTTTCATACCGGACTTAGGTCGCTCTGCAAAATTTCATCATTCTATGACATCGGGAAATGAGTTCAATTAACGTTCCAAGATTTGATGACACCACGAACCGTTCTGAACTAAAGAAAAGAAAGTAAACAGTACAGAGAAATACCTTGTAATAATTGATACAATCCCAATCTTCTTTTACGTGTAGAATATTTGGCTAGCTTGATACCATTAGTGTTACGACGAGATGTTGACTGCTAATTGACTTTATAAATTTTGACCGTCATTTTCCAAGATGGCGGCCGTAGCACAACTTTGATTTTTGGAGACTTTTCATTGAGTGGCCAAGTATTTCCTACTTTTAAGATTTTTCAAACTGTTCTAATGATTTGGGCTTCAGAAAGAAAAAAAAAGCAGTTTGTCATTTTGTGGCTCTAGGATTGGTCAAATAAAAAATTGTGAAGAAACTTTATTTGAAACTTTTTTTCGATGTTATGCTTAGTTTCCGCGATTTTTTTTTAAATTGCCGCCATTTTTTAAGATGGCTGCCGTAGCACAAGTTTGTTTTGGGGGGACATTTAGTATGTTACTTGGGTGGCCAAGTACTATATGTATACCAAGTTTTATGCTTTTATTTATTTTTTAACTGATCACAATATTTTGGCTTAAAATGACTATACTTTAATGTTAAGACGCATAATTTAGTTTTATTATGAGAAGAAATACATACAAACAACAAGCAATCCGCAAGCAAAAAATTACCATCAAATTTTTAGTAAGTGGAGTGGTTCATATAACTGAAGTAGGAGCCAGTTGGAAACAAAGAATAATACCTACAACGATAACCACTGATCAACAACACGCTTTGTCCTTGTTCCAATCCATGTTCTACGCATTCAAGTTTTTTTTTTTTTAAATGAGTTGCCGTACTTGTAAATTGAAGAGAATATAATTGTGAAAAGAAAGGAAACGATAATTTTTCTCTTCCTCTCTCCTTCGCTGGAGACCGGAACATAATATGTCCCGCTAATTCTTTTCAGGACACCGGGATGCAGAGCTCGATTCCGGTACAGTTCCGGATTTTCCGGGACGAATAGAATCCCTGTCCACTATGCCTCAGTTCGCCCAATAGGGTTGTGTGCCATTACCCGTTGCGTACTATTACCCTGTCCTCCTATATCCTGGAATATGCTGAAATCCGTTTTCCAATAATGCGGTTAAGGTTGCAGAAAAGGTTTAAAAACTAGACCATAGATGTAGTTAGTGGTCTAGATGGCTAAAGTTTACAAACACTTTTCATCAAATAAATAATCATTTAATAAACATGAAAGCACAGAAAATCATATAGAGAAGTAACCTAAATTAATAAATATGTACGCATTTCTTTCTGGCTTCAAAGAAGGTTCTTGACCCACTGCTAAATGTCTCTGAGGTCAATAGAGACCTATCCTAAATATTGTGATATATATTGCTTATGATTGGTTCGTAATGCCATATTTCAGCTAACAGGAGCCAATCACTGGTTTCAGTTTACCGGGATCTTTATGAAAATAAGCTGTTGAAATCACTGACATCTAACGATGGAACATGAAACTTCTTCAAAGGTAGGAAGAAATGCGTACATATTTTATTAATGCAAGTTATTTCTCTACATGATTCTCTGTAGTTTGGCTATTTAGACTGATCATGATGGTGAAAAATGCCAATTGCATTGGTTCACGTTTACTAAAGATCTAAGGATCAGAAACAATCCTGTCTCAGGCAGAACACCAATCACAATCAGAATATTCTCAGAATGAAATTGTTACAACTTCTTGTGAATCCATAATTTTCTTTCTCCGTTTCTTTTCTAATGAGAGATTTAAGTAACTTAGAAGCATGATCTATAGTATGTTCAGTGTATGAGATGAGAATGTTCCTTGCACATTTTTCATGTTATTCTCTTCTTATCAGCACTTGTCAGGGGTCCTTTTGTGTCGAAACCACGAAGTCATTCTGGTTTATGAGCAGAAATTTTCAATCAACTTTTTGGTTTATAGCTCTATCTATCTATACACATCTCTTCACTGCAATTTTTCTCCCTTAACGAATCTGTTTGTGTGTGAACTCTTGTGTCATAGTAAAACATCAGACACTGGCACACAAGCACCGGAGAAAGAGAGAGTTCCATTTCGGAAAGTGATTATCGATTCGAGGTAATTAACTGTGGTAATTATCGCCTTGCGTCACGGGACATTGTTTCCCCTTCAACATCAATAACGAGCTCATTGTCCTGCTTGGTTGTTTCCTTCTGAGCAGTTCTAAGACTCTGTAACTCACTAATCAACGTACCGAAAGAATGGGCGCACAGAAGTCTAAAGTTCAAGGTTAAAATGGATAGTCTCTCTTTATTAGCGCGTCTTTTCTCTTTTACCAAAGGGGAAAATATAATAAGTTCACCAGCCCGGATTCGATCCAGAAACTTTTAAAGCAATCCTTTAGAACAGAAGTCCATTAATTTTCCTCTTTTTCTCATTAAGTTTTCCCCTTCTGCTTGCTTTCAATATGCTTTGCTTAGCTGCTCTTGTGATATATTCCAGATTTCAAGTGACCAACAGGAGTGAAAATCAACACCGAAGACAATATTTGAAAGCTTAGGAAAGAGTGATCATTCTCTCTTTGCTAAAATTCCTATCATTAATCTTATTTTGTAAAGCTGGAGAAGACAAAGTGCTGCTGAAGGATCCTGTATGAAAACTATAATATGATGCATGTTTAATTAAAGCCAGTTCTGAACATTAGTGATAAGAAGACCGTCAATTAGATCATAGTCTGAAATTTTGCTAGGAGAATCTATGTCCTATAGAAAGGTAATATAAAAAAAATAGCTGTCTATATTAAATGCAAGGTACCGAGATTGGGGCAGACATATTGTTCGAAGTGTACAAAAAGTTTATTTTTTATTATTAAATCAACAGCCACTTCTACTTCACTTTCGTCCTGAAATGCCACACTACCGAGTTGTAGTGTCACCTCGCACACGGCAGCACGTCTCGCCAGGGATGTATTTAGAGGGTTTGGACCCTCCAAATTCATTTTTTGTTTTTAAAGACAAAATTATATCAATTTTACAAAAGAATCTGAATTTTGAGAATCCGCACCCCGCTAAATACGTCCCTGGCGAAGCGTGCTGCGGTTTTGATAGTGACGCTACAGCACGGTAGTGTTTCATTCCAGGACGGAAATGAAGTAGAAGTGACTTCTGTTGATTTAATCATAAAAAATACACTTTCTGTACACTTCGATCCATACGCCAGCCTCAATATCGGTACCTTACAGTTAATATGGGCAGCTATTTTTTTTATACACCTTCCTATAGGACGTATATTCTCCTCAGGGTAGGTTTCGATATGCTCTCATTGACGGCCTCTTTGTGAGCACTGCTAAGTCTATGTAATTGAATAAAATGCAGCAACTAGCCTGACCCCCTTTCCGAATTGGCACTTTATGCTCCGCTA
Organism: Lepisma saccharinum; assembly: GCA_022664845.1. Taxonomy (NCBI): domain Eukaryota; kingdom Metazoa; phylum Arthropoda; class Insecta; order Zygentoma; family Lepismatidae; genus Lepisma; species Lepisma saccharinum. The sequence continues at coordinate 6,938 of JAGDQP010020429.1, read as the reverse complement.
CGTACCCTTGCTCCGTCGGATGCACCGTCGATGGTTATCCGAATTCCCCCTTCGACGGAGTATTGAAGTGAACGAAGCAACGGAGGACCAGATGGTCACTTGTCCCTCCGTTCGCTTGCGCGCTGCTGCCATGTTGAAAAGAAAAAAAGAGTGGGATATTGCATGCCAAAATTCCTTCTTCACTTGGGAGTTGGGACAAATGTGTAGAATTGATCACGTGTTGCAAGTTGAAAATGAACAAAGTATTTGAATGTAAGTATTTTAATAGTTTAAGATTTCATTCCACATTATGTTATGGATATTGTATCATGTTTTGAGTTATATATCTTCATGATCATTGAATAATTTTAACTTCGCAATGTGAAAATATTGTTGGTTGGATTTCCCCAATGGGCTTCCATGTAGATATTAGTAGACGAGAGGGTAACATGAGTAGTTTATTTAAGAATACTAAGATTAAGAACTCTTATAATTATTTGAAGTGTTTTTAGAATTTCAAATGCATAACGCTGTCAAGGCTCACGACTTAGGTGCTTATTCATAGATCCTGGCATAACATTATTTAGTGATTCATAGTTAATGAGACGCACTTATCTTGCAAAAACTTCCAGAATAACCTGTAGAATTGTGATCATCCTTCGAATAGCTATCAATCTTCGTCTGTTGTTATTTAATATATGGCGAATACCTACAAGTATGGGGATTCTACGCCTACATCTATCTTCATCCATGTTGCTTTTTGCCTTATTCACTTCGCATCAAACTACCTTGACTTCGCATTGCCCAATACTCACTCACATTACGCGTGGAGGGTTTTCAGCTGTTTCCAGACTTGGGTGACATCTGTGGTTAAAATTTTAAACATGTCTTCAATTCGGATAAGTGTGCATAACGGAAGGTGAACGGGACAGAACATAACGGAACGGAACGGAGGACCATTGAATTTGGAAAGGGGATAAGTCAGAAGTTATGATAGTCCTGTAGTATAAGTCTGCAGCATGATCTATCCTTTACCATAGAGCGTAAAATGCAGACAATTGTTGTCAGACAAAAGCAAGTATAGTAAACATGTATTGAGAGGTTTTCAAGTACGCAGTATTTCGCAATAAGCTTAACATTTATTTGTGGCAAGTTGATATCTCAAACAGATTCAAGATGGGGAAGGATTTTGACAGCACTTAAGACTTGGATAATTTCAAGGAAGATCTTTGCTACATTATTCTTAAGTAATGCCTCCCTAACCTTCATAAATATATGTTATTAAGTTACATAGTAATCTACTAGGAGTGTTCGGAATTCCGGAATTTCAAACTATGAATTTGAAGTTAATTTTTTAAGGCCTTTAACCTAAAAGCTTTAGGTAAATTTGGCTCAGGCCGGATGAACGATTATGAGATGAATTGGTGGAATGAAGAAAGTGGGAAGAAACAGGAAAACCCTGAGAAAACCCACGCACACAGTGTTTGTCCACCACAAAAAAACACATAGCACAAGCAGGGATCGAACCGACGACCCCAAGCGCCAGAGGTGAACATTTCACCATTGAGGCACCATGGTTCTCGGTATACCAGAATGAAAGTAATTCCAAATTACATAATTGACTTCGAACTTCCGAATACCCCTAGTATCTAATCTTATTTTGCGAATTATTAAATAATTACACATCTGTAAATATACTGAACAAAATTAATATATTTAAAACAACCAGCAACTTTTTAAACTGCAAAACGAGTAGTTCAAACATAATATGTGTATCTCTTCTACTCCCTCTTTCCATGAATCATCTACGTGCGCAGGCTATATTTATTTCTGTAACAATCAGGTACCTTAATTTCAAAATATGTTTGTATGTAGAAAGGATTTATATGCCCGTAGGTGTTAGTTATACCACTAATTAAAAGATAACATTAGAAAGGAACGCAGCTGTTGTAATTAAACTTTGCATTTCCAGCTATGATACATTTCCTCCTCTGGATTCATCTAGCTGCTCAGACAGTTTGCTCATTATACTCAGCCCACACAACCTCTCTACACATATTGAATTTTATTCGGATTCCAAGAAAATGTTTTTTTTTTTCTGATTAGGTAAGTTTTTGCGTTAAACAAGTTTCAATAAAATTTTAACTAGCTAATGAGAGAAATTACTATTCTCATCAGAAATATTGTATGGTTGTACCTTTTTGTTCTACTAGAGTAGAACAACCTATGTGCCGCGATGACTAACTAGGGGCACCGCGAATCGACTAAAAATTAGTCACTTACTGGGGGGCCTATTCCTAACTAGTTGTAACGTAAGCCAGAATGTGGTTGTCGATAGAACATTAAGAAGTGTAATAAATACGTTTTTGCCATTATACTAGCAACACTTCTGTATTAACCCGTCGTCTGCGATAATATTTATTATGTTGATCTTCCAACACTATGTCACAAGACAAGACAACCCAGTACGTGAGATGGCAGCACGAGCTCTTTTTGATACCATGGTTTCGTTTCCAGTTTTATTCTGCGGCCAATCTGCACACCACCTAGAGGAAACTTAAAGATCCCGTTCTTTGGTACGAGCAGCTCACCCTAGGAAATCATAACGGAAGTTACGTCAACACAGGGAGTGCATCACCACAGCGAGTTGATAATTTCCCGGCGCTTAGAAACGAAAAACTGTCTAGCGTGACTATACTAACCCGATCCTACTAGCTAACGTTTATTTGTCATACAATGTCAATGAAGCGTTTGTGAAATATAGAAAATGACAATCTAACTCCCGGCCAACGATCCGATCCTCTACCGTCTACGCTAAGCCGGCAGATGCCAAACAACGCTTTGCAAAGTTTCTTTATCATTCATCACATACGGAACACTTGACTGCCAGATGGCAGTAGTGTTGGATGACGAAACTTCCTTTATGATTTCCTATGTCAAATTGTCAACTCGTTCTACTCTTTGGAAGCTTTTACGTGCAGGTCTTCTACCGTAATGTACCACGATGATTGATCAAGATCTCAGGTGTGTCAGAAAACCATTCAGTGCTTATCCAAGCTGAAAATCAACTGCATCTTAGTTTTCACAAATTAAACTACAAAGATCTATTAGACTGGTAACTGTGACTTAAACCATTGAGTATATATAGTCTAGGCTTCTACATGGTCTAGGCTTAAACCTTTCTCATGCCTGAGGGATGACGGCTCTCAGCTAGCACTCGTCCGGGCCAAGGATGGAGGAATATAGGGGATAAGTTCTTTGTTTAGGTACCATCCTGCTGAAAGGGGAAATCCCTGAAAAAAAAACTAGAAAAGGATGACTGGCAGCAGAACTCCAACCTGCTTGCCCTTTCGATATCATCCCCACATCTCACTACCGTTACCAATGGACCACGGAACCTGGGGAGATAATGAAGCTGGCTCAATTCAATGTCTATTGTTGTTCCTCCTCGTCATTCTCTTTCATACTGAAATTGTTTTTTATCTAGAATTTAATTTTCTTCTTTCTTTGTTTTACGATACCGGTATGTCATAAATTTGCACCCGTTACCAAATACCATAGGAGGTTTCACCCACTTTTACTAATCTGTACTCCAATGACATAGACATACGGTGTCCCACAGTAATTCTGTTTCATCACCCAATAGTGGAGAGGAACTGTTTGATGTTTCTCTACGTTAAAAGGAGCAAAACAATTCCTTAAAGAGCACCCGAAAATGTGCTGTTTGCGAGATATAATGCAATATATATTTTTATAAAAACATTTCGCCTCGACTATTATCCACAGTTTCCCGGGGTCATAAAAGGTCTACGCATGCCAGATGCAAACGGGCGCATCCACAGGTTGCGGATAGTGGAAGGGCCTTCAGATATAGGAGTTAGCTGCGAAATAATCAGATACCACCTGACGAATAAGCAGTCGTGGATAAGGTAGAAAACCCCTACAGAAAAATCCTGGTCCTTGGGGGTTGCGCGTAAGGCTAACAACCTTACCGTGTAAATAGAAAACTTGCTGTGGATACCCTAACCCAGCCTCGGAATTGGAATGGAAATTTGGAATCGGAACGGCAAAAGAAGAGGATAATGAGAAGGAAAATGGATGCAACATTAGAACCTTAAAGAAATCTGGGAAATTAAGAGTCAAAAGAGAAGAGCTGGAAAAATACAGAGTGAACATCGCCGCATTACAGGAAGTAAGATGGCAAGGGAATGGAACATTTTACAACAGGAAACCACATGTTGATGTACAGTGGAGGAAATACATGCACCAAAGGCACAGGATTTTTGGTAGAAAAGACACTACAGGAACAAGTAATGAACTTCACGCCAATAAACGACAGGATGTGTAGCTTAAGGATAAGAGGGAGATTCTTCAATACGACCATATTTAGTGTGTATGCACTAACCGAAGAAACAGCCCCGGAAGAAAAAGAATTCTATACCAAATTAGAAGAAGAAATAAGCAAAGTGCAAAGACACGATGTTAAAATAATATTAGGAGACATAAAATAATGCAGAAATAGGGAAGAAGAAATTTACAGAAACACGATAGAAAAAGAAAGCCTACACGATAACAGTAACACGACAACGGATTGAGGCTAATAGACTTTGCCAGTGGGAGGAACATGATCATAAAAAGCACATGGCAACCTAGGAAGGATATACATAAAGAAACATGGGTTTGTCTGGATGGTAACACAAGGAACCAAATAGACCAACCATATCATAATAGGTAAACGACATGCAGCGGACGTAATGAAAATAGGTAGCTGCCGTGGAGCAGATGGGGACACGGATCACTTCCTAGTGAGGGTTACCTACAGGCAAAAATAGATACAGCGAAAATCAGCAAAGGAGAGAGAAACGGAATACATAACATAGAAGGAATGAAAGATAGAGAATTACGGGACAAATACAAGAGAAGATTAGAGGCAAACTGGATACAGGAAGGGAAACATGGAAACGAAATGGAACATATTCAAAGACAGCACTAATAACACAGCGGAAGAGGCCTTAGGAAAGAAGAACTGGGAGAGGAAAGTAGATTGGTTTGACACAGAATGTGAAGCAGCGATAAGAGAACGGAACGAAGCCCGAAATAGAATGCTGCAGAGACGGACAAGACAAGTGGTAAACGAGTACATGGAGAAACGAAGAATAGCAAACAAAATGTGTAGAAGAAGGAAGAGAGAATATGAGAAGAAAAGGATCGAAGAGCTAGACGAAATGAAAGACCAAAAGGAAGTCAGAAAATTTTGTGAAAGAACAAGGGAAATGAGGAAAGGATTCCAACCTAGAGCAGTGTTCTACAAAGATAAACAAAAAAACTTTATAAGGAACAAAAAGAAGGCATTAGAGAGATGGAAAGAATACTTCTATGAACTATTAAATGGAGAAGATAAAGAAGAGAGACACAAGGGAGATAGAAGAAGAGAAGAAAACACCTCAGGAAGACGTAGAAGAAACTTGCCTCCATCACTGGAAGAGATACAGCAAGAAATACTAAAGCTAAAAAATAACAAAGCACCCGGCAAAGATGGTAGAGAATCAGGATTACTGACGGCAGGTGGCGAAGTGGTGGCAAGAGCATTTACACGAGCTAATAAAAGAAGTGTGAGAAATAGAGAAAATGACGGAGGACTGGTCCTTGGGGATAATACACCCGATACCCAAGAAAGTAGATAAAGCAGATTATGGAAACTACCGAGGAATAACATTATTAAATGGAGCAAGATTCTAACGACAAGACTAGAACACTGGTCGGAAAACATATTAGGATACTATCAGGCAGGATTCAGAAATCAACGTTCAACAATTGATCAAATTTTCACACTACGTCAAACACTAGACAAATTTTACGAGTATTGTAAACCACTGTACCAGATGTATGTAGATTTTAAGCAAGCATATGTAAGTCTGTATAGAAACAAGATATTCGAGATAATGGAAGAATTTGGGATTCCAAAGAAATTAATCAACCTATCAAAATGGCCATGAAAACTACGAAGTGTAAAGTAAGAATAGAACAAGACCTGTCAAAAGAGCTCGAAGTTAAGAGAGGGTTAAGACAAGGCGATGAAATTTTAACAATGCTTTTAACATAGCACTAGAAAAAGCAATACGTCAACTATCGATTAGCCCAGGAAAAATCAGTTTAAACAGAACGGCACACATTCTGGCGTATGCGGATAACATTGCAATCCTAGCAAGAAACAGACCCACTCTAGAAAAAATTACAATATATTGGAAAATAAAGTGAAAAAATAGGATTAGAAAAACAAAACAAAATATATGAAACTGGAAGGTACCAGAAAGACCAGAGAGGAAGAGGATATAGATATGAATGGTCATACAATAGAAAGAACAAGAAAATTTAAGTACCTAGGCACATTAATTACTGAAGACAATAAAACATCGGTAGAAATACAAGATGTTATTATGCATTACAGAACGTATTCAAATCTAGGAACGTCAGCAGAAGAACAAAACTAACCCTGTACAATACAATACTAAAACCAATGGTCATGTATTGGTTGGGTCGGAGAGTAGGGTAATATCGACGAGAGAGGAGGAATGGGTAGTGAGATAAGAAAGAAAGATCCTTCGGAAAGTATATGGACCAATAAGAGAGAACAACACTTGGCGGGTTAGAACAAATTTAGAACTACAAGAACTGTACGACCAACCAAATATTGTAAGAATCAAACAAGTAAGATTAAGATTGGCCTGGCATATACAGGGAATGAACGAAAATAGAACGGCTAAGGTATTTATAGGAAAACCAGATGGCCGAAAGACAAGAGGAAGGCCCAGGAGAAGATGAATAGACGACATGGAAGATGATCTAAAGAAACTAGGTATCAAGGGCTGGAGAAGGAAAGCAGAGAACCGAGAAGAATGGAGGAGAGTGGTTAGGGAGGCCAAGGCCCTTCAAGGCCTGTAGCGCCGACCAGTAAGTAA
>JAGDQP010020428.1:9222-33301 GCA_022664845.1 Lepisma saccharinum | reverse complement strand
TTCGTTAATTGTGTCGTTATATATATACATACATATATATAACGACACAATTAACGAATTCACTGTGGTGTCTTTGTAGGTTATTTTCGGTTTTAAGTTACACGCTAATGCCAACACCACCGGACTCTATTGCCAACGTTAATATTTTTTTTCTAGGTTATAGAAACAACTTAGTGATTCACTCTATATCAGATCTTCTCAATAGGCGGCCCGCGGGCCACCTCCGATCTAGAAGAATATTCTCTCGGTCCGCCATAAAAATAATCACAGCTAGGAAAAATCAATGAAAAAAAAATAATCAATAGGATATTGATTAATTAAATCGAGATTTTCCTCCTAAATGTCCCACTTTGCTGTGGAAGGAATTTGGTAGTTCGTGTCGTGGCCATCAGGCGCGCTGTAAGCCTTTATTAACGAAGAACCTCTAGGTGCCAGTGCCGTCGATTTAGGAACTATCGACAATATTACATAATTCTGTTCAGTAGTTCAGTTTTTCTTTTCTCTTTTAATGAAATCGCAAATTTTAATCAACTGTAAAATTGATATAAATTTAGAAAATATTAATTGAGAAAGGTGGTCTATATTACATAAAAGTTGTGCAAAGAGATTTTGGACTAGTGATCGGAAATACAAAATTGAACAGATTAGCGAAGAAAAAAACACATTGATTGATAGAGTTCGCAGATGGAAAACTATGCAAAGAATTGGTAATCAGTGATAAAGATTGAAAATAGAAAACTATACAAAGAAATGGACAAGTAAGGTTGGCTTATATGAAGTTTGCAGAAGATTCTTTTAATGCACATTGTATTATTGATGGATCATACATGAATTTTCATATTTATTGGCTTCGAAGTTAAGCGTTACCCTAAAAGCATTTTCGCATGTATATATAGTATCTCTCTCATTAAATTTCTTACTCAAGAAGTTATTCATTCAAACATTCAAACAATCCTGACGAAAACAATTGTCCCTGATGGATTGTCTTCATTAACTGCACGTTATCCCGACAACCCCAGGCTAATGTACGTAACATATACATAACATATTTAATCCCAGTATTACATCAGTATCAGCCGATATCAGTAATAACGGACAGTTTGCGATTTCGAACGATGTCGTTACCCAACATCGGCCAATATCGAATGACAAAGACATTTGACGATAGGTTACGATATTGATCGCTGAGAGGAAATTTTAATAAACGGAATTACGTATATCTTTAAAAATTTTAAGCTAATAAGACTCTGTACCAACTTTCCATAGTAAAGAGAATAAATTAAACACGTATTCACGCAAACGCATCACGTGAGACCTTCTGAAACGATTTCAATTAAACTTAGCATCATAATAGACTAAAGAATTTTGTCATATGAAACAATTTTATTCTGATTATTACTGTTTCCATGATAACTGACTCAGTTACAAAACTCATATTGGCGAATCACGTCTGAACGACTGAGCCAATTCGAACTATAGTTAGTATGGTGATAAACGAATCTTCCCTCAAGAATTTAAGCTGATTAAAATTTTAAACTACTTGGCGTTTCCATGGGAACGATACTCAAGCTACTTCAAATACTCGCATAACGTGAGAAGGGCGGAATCAATTTTGGCATATGATATAGAAGGTCATCAATATTTTGTAGCATATTGGTTATCCGCGAAATTGTGTCGCGCGGCAACTGCAGATAATCCACAAAATGGCGGAAATAGGACACAAATCAACACGAAAATGCTTTCAAACAACTTTTACATACAATTATGACTTAATAAACATACAATTCTGACTTAACAACAGCAGTTTTGTTTACTTACATATTTTTTGGTTTACTTTTTCACAGAAATTATTATAATTGTTTTTGTCTTTTCATGTTAAAACACCTCTTCTTTATTTGTGATTGAAGTTATTATTTTAACAACATTTTCGTCAAAAAATGATGTATCGTTTTGTTCCTTCAATTATTGAATGAGTCTGTCGGAAAGGAAGAGTGCAAGGTGGATAATCCGCTCGCGTATAATCGAGAGTTTACTGTAATAGTACATAATAACAAACAAAATGTATGAAAGAATTGATAAGCTTCCAACATTCTTTACTCAGTTGTTTGCATTTTTTGAGCAAGAATTAAGGAGAAAAGCTTTGTGAACACTGAAAAATTCCTGGCACAAAAAACTTCACCAAAAATGAACCTTATGTGAACCTACTGAAGCAAATGTAAGTCTTTTGTTTGCTTAATGTGTCTTTGTACTAGTTTCTCACCCATGATGCATAGTTTGCACACATTAAGTTAAGTTCATATTTGACGTAGTTTACATTTTCTAGAGTTCATTTGCAGATCACTTTTAGTCCTTTTGTCACTTTTGTCAGTAGACCAGAAGTTCATATGTTGTGCACTAAAAATGCGGTATAATTCATATTAATTTCACAAAAAGTTCACATATTATTCACTTAAAAAAAGTGATAAAACTGGAACATATTGTGAACTATTTTCGGGACATATCGTGCGCTTTAAGTGTGGTTTGTTTCTCAGTGCAAAACAGAATAAAAGAGGTATTGATGTACTTTTCTGAGATCTGATAATTCTCCTGAAGGAAATATTGTTTACGTCACAGAGACCAATAAGGCCAAGGACCGTGAATTATTTTAATAAACAAACTCTTTAAGACAAAACATCAATTCAAGACATGAACGAGGCTCACTTTGCCTTTCTCACTTTTGATAACGGTTCAATAACAAACGGCAGTAACGGTTCTCTTATCAGAAATGTTAGGAAGATATTCGTTTCATCTAAAGAATTTGTATCTTAAAGTTGACTGGCTGAGACACACTGTAGACCTTGTTCACTTGGTAATGAACGTTCATCTTACAGAACATGCGCTGTGCACACAGGCTGATTTTAATTTCCACTTATTTCCTAAGTTCAAAACGAGTATCTCTGTATCTTCTGCCCTTAGGAGGAAACTATCTAAATACCGATGTACAGTATTGATGCTGCGATTGTTACATACTTAACATTCAGATTCGTACAGCATATAGTTTAATCTTTCAAAAGGCTCCGAGAAATGATTGGCAAAAATTACAACCACTGTAGTTAATACAACCTGTTTAGCATACAGGGAAATGCTTGATTGGACCCAAATAACACGTCAGAGCTCGCCTTGAGTGCTCTCACTATCAATTATTAGTCGTGGTGGCTTGAGGGAGGGTGTGGGCATCGAAGTCATGCACTGTAAGTGTCCCTATTGGAGGCGGAGAGAAGAGATGGGGGAAGGGGTGGGGTAGATTCCGTCTCTTCATTTCCAACACGCTATATCCATCGAAAGAGCTCCGAATAAGTTTAACCTGTAATCACGCCTTCGTATCTCCAAATCCCCGTCGTTTCAAATTCACTGAACTTCATACTCCTTAATTATCGCAGACTCTTACCTTAGTACCACCGCAATTACAAATTGGACATCGCCTATTACCGGAGTTCAAGAGGTCACTGTTGCCCTAATGCTGATATATCACAAAGGAACCCGGATATAATTATGTGCTTTAACGACTACAAGCAATAGAGCTTAATTTTCGTTAAATTCTTCCACCTTCTCTCTTTTGTTTCTTCCTTGCTATGACATATGATGACAACAGCCGTCTGGTCCAAGAATTATGAGACTGAAAGTAATTATGTTGTTCTTTCAAGAGTCTAAGAAAAACCAACTCTATCACTTTACAGTGATGAAGAGATTATCAAAAGATCTGTTGAAATTATCTCACAGAGCGAACCGAAAAAGTAATGATGCCTTAAAATTCACAGATCATACGCGTAAAAACGGATATTGTGGTAATTACCAATTTTTTCTTAGAAGCAGGAGATTCGATGTCTGTCCTCTGCAATATCAGAGTGATATTAAACGCTTACCTAAAACATCAAGTGCCGGTAGCTTAGTTTGTAGAGGGTTGTCTTCGCAATCAGAAGGTCTTAGGTTCGTTTCCAGAAATCATCCATGCAGACTAAGGTTTTTTCCAGAATGTTTCCTCAGTTATACACGAAGGAAATGGCGGGATGGTACCTCAAACTAGACCCTCGTCGACTTGCTTTCCACATTTTTTCCCAAGCCCGCATTTCGGATTGAGGCCAAAGGTGCTTAAAGACCGTAAACAAATTCCATTCAATTCACAACTCGGAAACAGAAATGATCATGTGTGTACTGTTTCTTTCACTAAGTTAATCGGAGGATGTATCTTCCCGGAGAACGAAACTCCCGACATGTTTTTTTTTATTTGGAATAGAAATAACGTTTAGAATCTGAAGAGATAAAAAAAAATGTCTTCCCTGAAGCTGTACAAATGCAGAGGTGTTTCTGAGACAGAAACACTACCTGTGTCAGAGGAGAAGATAAAATGTATGATTTTTTTTTTTTTGGTTATAAAGAGCGAAGTAACGAAATGGAACTATTTTTATTTACTAAGAATTTTCAAACATTGAATATAATGTGATCATTTGTGAATATTTTAGAAAATTCATTGCCTTGTGCATAGGTTCGCAAACTGGAAAAGCACGGAAAACCGTGTACTGTAAACAACAGTCAAGTCTCCAAAAAGATGTTACCACTTATATGGTAGTACACAATTTTTCATTTTCTATCGTTGCAGACTAAAGATGGCCACCCAACTGACTTTGGAAGAGAGAAGGAAGCGAGCAGCTTGGATGGAAGTGTTTGGGTCACCCACAGTAGTAAGGACGAAATTTCGGGAATGGTTTCAGAAGGATCCCCCAAGCCGTTTAACTATCCGCCGAGTCCAAGAGAAATTTGTGCCCACAAGGTCTGTGACCAATGATTGTAAAGGGAAACAGTGGACGTCGCAGAAGTGTTAGAACGGAAGTAAACATCATAAATGTGCAAGGAACAATGATTAGGAGCCCAGGAAAGTCAAGCACGAGATTATCATTGGAAACGGGAATCCCGCGGACATGTGTTTTACGAATTCTCCACCTCTTTCTGGGAATGAAGCCGTACCGCATTCAGATGATACAGTCCCTTTCTGATGCTGATAAATTTGCTCGTGTAAATGCTGCAGAAGTGTTATTACAAATGACGCACATAGACCCTAATATTGTGTTCTTTATGTCAGATAAAGCCACATGTCATGTCAGCGGCAACGTGAATAAGCACAATTGTGAGAGAGCACACTCGATCCTCGCAGAAAGTTAACGTATGGTGTGGCATTTCGCGGTTTGGAGTACTGGGTCCATATTTTTTTTGATGAGCAGACTGTAACGGGAGATTCTTACCTCGACATGTCGCAGAATTTTGTTGTAGAAAACCTTCCTCTCCGTATCAGAGCATCCGGTTACTTTCAGCACGTTGGTGCACCACCGCATTATTCCGTACCTGTTCGAGATTACCTGAATGAAACATTTGGTAGACGCTGGATTGGATGAGGTGAACCTTTGGCGTGGCTAACACGGTCACCAGCTCTGCCTCATGTGATTTTTGGTTATGGGGAATGGTGAAAGAACGCATGAATGCTACAAGACCAACTGACATTAATGACCTTCATAGACGCATAACAACGGTTGTCTGCTCTATACGTACGGAAATGTGTGAAAGAGCTATGGCCTGTATGGTGCAAAGACTTTACACACTAAAATCAAAAGAGCGGATTCCGCTCAAAACGAGCGGAAAAAGTGACCGCTCGTTTAGAGCGAATTTTCATCGGAGCAAAGATGAGAAATTTCCGCTCGAAAAAAGAGTGAAAATCTGTGGTAGTCCATTTCAATGGAAACCTAGATATTGTATTTGTATAGATGAATTTCCATCTATTCAGATACAATTTACATCTTGTTATCATGAAAACGACGCAATAAAATGTACAAAAGTGCGAAAGGGAGCATTAATTCATATGTACTAAAACGAAAAGTACTGTATTTGTGAATGAAAATGAGTAAAATAAAGCTGAACCTGGTACCGTTTGATCAGCTATCCAACGCTTTAACCCCTCAACCAAGGGTCCCACTGCGAGAATGCGTCCTCGGAATTGTTTCTTTCGTCTCATCAGGTAGTTGATTACAACGTTGAAAGATTTCTTGTACGTACATATCTTACTCCTGACGTTTTTTTGGTGTATTTTGCTAACAGAAAAGTTTTAAAATTCTGTTTTCTCATTTTTAACTATAGCTTAGTCTTTCGATAACCTTTGCTTTTACAAATGGCGAAGACCAATGTTGACTAGTAGCCATGCCCATGATGCATTGCAAATCGCTCTAAAAAGAGTGGAATTCAAACCGATCTACAAAGATGAAAAAATTCACTCCTAAACGATGAGAAATTGAAGCACCGAATCACTCTAAAAAGATGAGAAATCGCTCTTTCACCTTTGACGACTCAATAGAAAACCGCTCTTTTAAGAGTGAAAAAATAAATTACATCGAAAAGAGCGAAATTCCATCTAGAAAGAGTACATTTTCCATCCAACGCGATAATGTTTTGTTAGAAACCACTCTTTTTCGATCGAAAATTCCGCTCGAAAAGGAGCGGTCCCACTTTTCCATCTAAAAAGAGTGAAAATTCCGCTCTTTTGGTTTAGTGTGTACACATGCATTCAGAATCAAGGTGTATTAGCTTGAAGGAGTGTATTAGCTTCCTTCGATATTATGTTATCACAATACAAGTCTCTCCCATTTAAGTGGTAACATCTTTTTGGACAACCCTGTATTTAGTATGTACCAATTGTTTTACTTTTACCAGAAACAATAGATCCATTAACATTTCAAGTTTCAATTTTATCAAATTCACACAACAGACTTCTTACCGGTAATTATTTATGACAGAGAAGCTTTTCAGAAAGAGACCAAAATGTCCCTTTCCGTAGTTTTCTATTTAGTTCTAATTTGAAGTTGATAGCATGGTTATTAATTAAGTTATTGTGTTCTGTTCGTAAACATCAAAACTAACCAGAAATGACGATGTAAACATCAAGACTACTAATCAAAAATGACCGCTACAAAATTAATGGAAATAGATAAATTAAAATGAATATATCCTTTGAAGGCTTCATAACATGTAAGGAGTTTGACGTATAAAATGAGGCATTTTGAAAATTGTCAAATGACAACTTAAGCATTATTATTTTTTTAAGTCACATGGATTAAACTGGATTTTTTTTTTCATTTCAAAATGATCGATATTAATGACAAGTCCTTCATGGTTTAGTGGGACTTGAAACCAACATCGGGAAATGCGGCTGAAAGTTAAACCCAAACAATTTTCACTTAGGAGTTTTGTAAATATTTTTCCTTAGTCTCATGAGATTAATAAACTTGTGGAATCTAAAATAAAGGTCTTATGGACAATGAATTTTTCATCTCCAGAAGTAAGTTGGTATGTTCCGATACATGCCATCCTTCCCACAAGAGACGGATTTTAGGCACTTATACGGCCTTTAATATTAATTTAGAAAAATATTTATACGTAAATGTTAAGACTGATCTTTCATGAGAACAGAAAATACCCGTCACAGATGCATCTTCAAGAAGATAGTCCAGTATTTAGGCCTATGACTGACTTGTCCCAAGTGCATATCCTAGGAGCTAGTCTTTATGGGTATCTCTCCCAAGCACGTGTACCAGAGGATAGTCTCTCTGGTTCTGTCTGTACCAGGCACATGCTCTAGAACAAGGGTTCTAACCCTGTGGTCCAAATGTACCTAAGTGGTTCATGGATGGGTTTAAGAGATTCCTGTAAGGTCGATTAAAAAAAATCCTTCACTGCATGAACAAGTGTTGTCAGAAAACAATGAAAGTAGTTGGAATTACTTCACGAATCAGTTATTGAAACACAATCCTATAGTGACAAGTTATTTGCAATTAAAGACTACATTATATCTTCGCAATAAATTTTAATCAAATTTCAAGAAAATAAAGTAAGTATAACTCAAAACAGACTAAGAAGCACTGATCTTGGAGATAGTCTGCATGTCAGACTGTCGAAGATGCATTTAGTAGAAAATAGTCTTTATGACTGGAAACTTCTCCTTCAGCACCTAAGCAAACGTTATTATGTCACATAGAGTTAAAACAGATAGAAAAGAGTATGACAAATTAAGGAAGTTTTCTTACAGCTTTTTCTTCCAAAAAAATAAATAAAATAAAATAAAAATTTTAATCGGAAGAATTGGAAAAGAAAATGTAAGAACTCTGAATTTTTATCTCACATCTTTTTGAAAGTCAGGTATTAGTAGATACTTGATAATAAAATTACAGCATTCTTCAATTACGCTATTTCAACCACAATAAAATAACATGTTTGGCAACTCAGATAAGAACTATTAACTCTGCTGACAGAAAATACCATGTACTAACCATTTGACCAAAAATAGAAATAATTATTTAATCATGCAAGACTATAAATCGTGGGTCAATACGGGATTGGTCTCTGCAGATGCTTCCCCAAAATGAAAAAAATAAAAAATAATGGTAAATCTTATTTAAATATTTCTTCATAAAAAGAGGTAACCGACCTGGTTCAAACAAAACAAAAAAAATAATCTTAACACGAAACAGTAATATAATCTTCCGTTATTCAACGAAAATTTAATATTATCCTAAAAACTAAGACAGAAGTATTTCATGACAGATCTAAGAACGTGAAACATCTTAAGAATTCACGTGCAAAAAAAAAAAAAAAAGAAGTAATTCTTGACTCTTAAATAATAAAAAAAACAGAATATAACTTTTCAATTCTTTTGTGTCACGGACTACCGTATTGATTGAAACAACAAATATTGTAATC
Organism: Lepisma saccharinum; assembly: GCA_022664845.1. Taxonomy (NCBI): domain Eukaryota; kingdom Metazoa; phylum Arthropoda; class Insecta; order Zygentoma; family Lepismatidae; genus Lepisma; species Lepisma saccharinum. Next base: position 24,526 of record JAGDQP010020428.1, on the reverse strand, counting down.
TCATTTCCAAACGACACGAATTAGACTATAAGGGCATAAGAAAAGGAAAAATAACGTAATATACTCATCCAATATGTCCACATTAAATTGTGCTATTCATCCATCTTCAACTTAAAGTCATAGAATTTTTCTAAAATTCATTGTTCATAATTATATTGAAGTTTAAAACGTGGTATGTCTAACTACTTTTGATAAATTATATCTTAGAAAATAATTAACCTAAAATAGTCCTTCTTTTTCATATGAAAGATATTTGTGTGGTTTGTGACGTCAAAAGATTACTCCCATATGTCGTTTGTACAGATATTTTGACAATTTTGGAGAAAGAAATTGGAAATTTCAATGTTTGGAATATCTTTTACTTCTTTCTGTAACACTTCAAAAGTTCGCCAAATTTAATCACCATTTTCTCAAAAACACATTTTCAAAACAATCGATTTTTTTATTTTAGTTTCAATTTGTTTAGATTCAACGGTTATGTATTTTCGGAAAATTTGGTCATTTTGAAAAGTCAGCTGGACACCATTTGCTCAGAAAACACATTTACAAGAAGACTTATTTTTTCGGTATAGTTAACAAATTCATGTGTTCTAAAAGCTGATCAAGTTTCATAATCGACCAGGTATTGGTTTCAATTTTACAGCTAAATGTTTCCTGCAAAAAATTAAATAAATAAAAAATAAAAATAAAAAATAAAAATATAACCGTTCGCGAGGTACTTCGACAGCTATGACGGGAGAGGAGATGATTTACAGCTGACTGAAGTGTTTCGCGAACGGAACTTTTTGCAGAAAACATTTAGCTGTAAAATCTAAATCAGTATAAAAACCCTTTCGGGGTAAAGAAAAAAGTGACCCAAGAATTTTACTCACAAAAGAAATGATATCCATTTTGCGAGTGATTTTCTTTGTTTAACTATGCCGTGGAAATGTTTTCTTTGTAATAAAATTAAGAGACTTAGTATCCTCCGTTCCACCATAGTGACACAAAGTAACTCACAAAATGGATATCACTTGTTTTGTGAGTACAATTCTTGCGTCACTCTTCCCTTTATCCTGAAGGTATTTTTTTTATACTGATATCATTTATTTTGTAAGGCTGCCTATTAAAAAAAGTGCATAGTCTTCATACAAAAGGCCGATTCCGGACCATTCGTAGGCTTCGTATCTCAAAAAAGGTAACTCCTATTAAAATAGTAAGCTTTTTTTTACCCCAACTTGTTCAAGCCCGCAATTGACACCTAAAACGCCCTGGTACTATACATTTGGGGCTAAAGTAAAAAGACAGACACACCTTCAATCATTTGTAAAAATGCTGTCATTCGCCTAAAAAGTTATAACTTTTGAACCCCTTCACCGATTTTGATGTGTTATACACCGTTTAAAAGGTATTGAAGCGTAGATTACGATTCCGGAGGAGAAGTTCCGAAGCCGCCTACATGGTCTGGGGTCAGTGCTATTGAATTATTTTTGCACCACCGTAGGGGGTCCCAGGGAGATCTTATTGACCCATTTTTATTGTGTCTTAGTATGGCAAAGAGCTTTGAAATGCAAGTTCAAGCATCAAAATCGGGCTTATAGTTCGCTAGATCCGAAACTAGCTGTATATGTTTGAATGTCGCTAACAGACTCGCTAGTGAGCGTCACTCGAAGAACTACGTTCTTCATGATAAACCGATACCTATGGTCGTTTTTAAAACACACAAGTTTCTTAACTATACTGAAAAGATAAGCTTTCTTGAGACAGTGTTTCCTGAGCAATGGGTTTCCAATATGGCTGACTTTTCAAAATAACCGAATTTTCAGGAAAGTTTTAGCCATTCGATAATAAAGTTTAGTCAACTTTTAGAAGACTTCTGTCTCAATTACACTGATTTTTTTAACGATATATATTTTTTTTTCTTTTTTAGAAAATAAGGATCCAAATTTGGTTAACTTTTCGAAAACAATCAAATTTGCTTTGTTTTAGAGTGAAAGTAACAGACAATGTGATTCATTATTCAGAAATGGTTACTCAGTGTTGCAAACAACAAACAAATACGTACTTTGTTATGGAAAACTAAAAAAAAAAAATCCGAAATATTGATTTTCGAAATAACAAATTAAACAAACAATTCCAAAATTCCTGTAATCCAAGATTAAAATATTTTTTTTTCTGAATAAATGAAAATCTATGGCTATAGAAAGCTTTCGTCCTGAAATAAATAAGTAGACCCATAGCTAAGAAAGTGCCTTCTGTTTATGTAGCAGGTACAGGAAAAGAGTACCCAGATACATGGTCTAGGTACCGTAATTAGGTATTATACAACACTGATTAGAAGCTCCTAATTTCGTTTAGACTTTCTCTCTCTCTCTCTCTTTCTTTCTCTCTTTCTTTCTTCCTTTCTTTTTCTCTCTTTCTCTGTTTCTTACTTACTTTCTTTCTTTTTTCTTCTCTTCTTTCTATCTCTCTCTTGCTCTGTTTATTTATTTCTTACTTACTTTCTTTCCCTCTTTCTCACTATCTTTCCTTTTTTCTTCCTTTCTTTCTCTCGATCTTTCTCTCTCTCTCTCTCTCTTACACACACATACAGACCAAGTAGCCGTGTGGTCTAAGGTGTTAGGCCAGCGACTCGAAGATCGCGGATACGAATCCCGCCAGGGGCATGGATGTTTGTGGATTCTAACTAGCTGTAGATAGGCCAAATCGTGACGGACTGAAGTCAAAAGTTACTAGACTGGTCCATTCAAAATATAGTTTACCAAAGTTTTACAAACAAAATGTTACTTCCCCTGCTCTTACACAATTTGTCTTGTACGCTATAATTATTATCTTCAAGAAAGAAGATTTTTTGTTGGTGTTACCAGATCCTTCCCTATTTTCCTGCTTTTTTATCCTTGATAAAAAAGGGTCTGGTAATACTGTAAATTTAGAGTTAATAACTCCCAAAATCATTCACTGGAATAGGAAGGAAGGAAGGAGGAGGAACGAGTCAGTCGTAAGCTATCATCCACTCTGCTCGAAAGGTCAACATAAATATGACCCCACTGTCAAGAGCACTCGAAAAATAGAAAGAGAAAGGAGGGGAGGTATTTTCTGTTAAGAGAGAGAGAGAGAGAGAGATTTTCTCCAACTTCCCCTACCTCCATTACCTACTGGTCTCTCTCTCTATCTCTGTCTCGGCTACAGCCAATCACTCATATTTCCTGAAATAATGACGTGAGTGGCGGTCGAAAGAAGGAGAGAGAGAGAGACAAGGGGAGGGGGGGGAGAGGATATTGATGACAATTTTCAATTACTTAGTTAAGCAACTGAGAGAGGCAATAAAGGTATAGTAAAACGCTGAAGAGCTCTGGACATTCGTCAATTTAATAAATAAGAAAGCAAATTGGAAGAACGAGGTCATAGAAAATGTCCGCCAAACTACTACAACGACCACTCACTAAGAAGACGTAAGTGCACGGCCAGAAAAGAAAAAAAAATCACCCTTTATTCTGGAAGTAAAAACCACTCTGTTTGAGGGAGCGGAAGGGGGGAGAATTGAAAGTTCGAGAAATCCAGAAGAATAGAAAAAAAAAGTGATTTGTTGGTTCCAAACGAAAAAAAAAAGTAGAAAAATGGAACGACACACATACGCACACTAAAGGGAAAAAAATTTAAAAAAAAAAAGACTACAGCTATATTTTTTATTGGGCTATTCAGTGGAGTTAATCGTAAGTCTGTGGAAGCGTTTTTATTAGGATGACAATATTGTAGACAGTGGTGGGGGGTATAGTTCTCTCTCTCTTTTCTGTTTCACATATTTAAGGTCCTTTTTACAGCTACTTGTAAGATGTTCGGAAGTCCAACTAACTTCTCTGAAACCAACCACTCGTTACTTCAGAATGAACAGTAATGAAGGGAGAAATTATATTTATTTCTCGAATAGAAACTTCAAATTCTATAAATTCTCATCATCATTTTTTTAAAACCCTCTTCTTGTGTTTACTTACAATAAAATTCGTTTATAAGGAAACGCAAAATAACGAATTATCAAAGTACGCTATTGAATTGTTTTCAGGTATCTTTTTTCTCTACACGTTCTAGATTTCGTTTTAGGGTTGAATGTCAGTCACAGAATGAAAAGGACTGATTCTTCCACCATGAACACGTTTTCGATATGGGCAATTAATTAACGTTTAGACTCAAGATTGTAGAATTGAAGAGCCTCAGATAAATTTTGGAGCTAATAGAAACGACTCCAACGCCATCTTTTGTAGGAAAGAGCCAACCATTATTATTCTTGAACTGAGAAAAGACCAGTTAGACATAAAAATACATATTAACAGTTTTTTCTTTCTTCTTTTAATGATACAATGGCATACACACTCTGATACATAAAGAGACCATGTAATACCAACGTTTTACAAGATTCTGTAAGTGCATTTTCTATAAATATCATTCCAAATATATGTTAACAAATTATCGCTTAAAGTCCTACACATTTCATGCGCAAAACAGCATATTTTGTACTAATGGCAATGATGGTGATGGGTGTTCAGTACACATAAAAACAATAATATGATTGGACTAACCATAAAATCCTATTTGCCATAGTTGAAGTTGGAACAGCGATACTATGGGTTGCAAAATACAATACAAGTCATGCTAATTGCGCTTTTGTCAGTATGACAATACACATGGTTAGGTGTGTTGTTATAATTACAATACTGTGAACAATATTTTATGATAAAATCCTGTTTCAAGTTAAATTAGCAAGATGTTTTGTTAGCATTATAGCTAATTATACAACAATGCATAGTTGAATTACCAATAAGGAATTACGTCTGATCATACTATATACTAGTTACGACAAATTGTTAGAAATTAGCCTAGGATATTGTTGTAGTAACTATACATATAGTTTTAACAACAATGTTATATTGCTAAAGGTTCAATATTTTATTGTTGTGACTATATGTATTGCTGAATGGTCTCCATACACGGTGGAATCTACCATACAGTGTATGGCTACCGCAACTATGAGTAGCCTACACTGATTTGATTAACAATGCTCACTGTAGGACTGAATTTAATACCATTATTTTAGTATTATAAATATTATTGAACCGTATTTTGTAAATAATCGCATTAGCAGAGTTAAATAATAATAATTATTAAATGACGATAGGACGGAGGAGAGTAATTTGTCATAATCTGAAGGTGGGAAGAGAAAAGGACGGGAGGGGTGAGGGGGGAAGGAAAAAGAGAGGAGACGATGACGCTGGAGGTCATGAGCCTAGGGCACCTAGACGTCTTAGACCGCACGGCTATCCGGTCGGTCCCTAGCTTTGGTTTACATGAGCCTGTTCGGACGCCATATGTGACTGGCTCGGAATTTCTTCTAGGAAGAGACTTGTGTAAACTTGTCTTACTTCAATAAGCGTTTATGATATATTCAGAACAGAACATGGTTTCACGTGTTTTGAGCGATTCAGTGTGTTAGTGGGGAGTAAAACTTCGTATAGAATAATCTTCGAGATCAAAATCAAACTTTAAAACGGTGGCGGTACGTCGTACCGTTGCATACCGCCAGAGAAAGAGCACTATATGTATAAACTAAGAATGTTGTGTCCAACAAAAACTAAGTTTTACAGGAAATAATTAGCCGTAGTGCATGCGGTTACAGGTTAGCACACTAACGTTTATTTACAAACAAAATTGATATATCAAAGTGAAAGAAACGAATGGAAAAAAACAATTATGGTCAGTAATTCTTCGTCTAGAAGTTGTATGCTGTCTTTTGGCCAAATGAAAAAGGTGGTTTTTAGCCGTTGAACAGGTGGACAAATACAGTGTTTTAAAAATCGATTCCAAAATACGTTTGTTTATCGTCCATTTCTTGAGGGTGAAGACTACGTTAATTCTAAACGTCGAATAAACCGTTGAACAGGTGGACATTTAGGTACATATACAACGTTAAAAATACGTTGTGGGACTAACGTTGTGTGCTACTAGGACTTTTAATACCCACATACATTTCACAGTACATAAAGAACTGCCATCTCTTGAGAAATCCTTAAACTAATAACACCAGCGTGTAATCGATGCTCAGTAAAATTTGTTCTGACATTACATCATTGTTAACAAAAATGGTTACAACATTCGTATGAACGATTCAAGTACAGAATTGCTTATGATGTTGCAATAGACAGTAAGAGTCGGGGCAGAGTTTTGTATCAATGTTAACATAAGCGCTTATTGAAGTAAGACAAGTTTACACAAGTCGCTCCCTAGAAGAAATTCCGAGCCAGTCACATATGGTATCCGAACAGGCTCATGTAAGCCAAGCTAAGATAACAAGCGTTGCAAAAGAAAAGGAATCAGTGAATATAATGTTGAAAGTGAAAAAATTGGAATACGTAGAATTATTTATGTACTTGGATAGTCTGTAACTTGCAGTGGACGCTGCACTGAGGAAATAATAATAATACCGATTGTAAAATAAAAATAAAAGAAGGTGATGGGACTGATTACAACAGATAAGATTCGAAGAAAGCTGAAGAAAAGATTGGCTAAGTGTATTGCACGGAATATGGTCTTGTACGGTTCATAGACGTGGAAGATAAGTAATAAATTCCTGCAGTTTTGATATGTGAACGTGAAGAAGAATGGAGAATATCAAGTGGACGGATAGGGTGAGCAATGATGTGTTGAGAAGGATAGAAGAGAATAGGAATCCCATGAAAGTCATAGCCAATAGGAAGATAATGGATTGGCTATATCCTAAAAAAGATTGTTTACAAAGGATTTGCGTGATCTGGTAACAGCTTGAAGGAACTAAAAGAAGAAGAGAGTTTATAATGTTGACGGAAGTGAGGAAAGAGAAAGAACAAGGAGCCATAGTTGGAAACGGAGGTTGATAAGTTTAACATGTCTCTGGACGAAACCACCAAAGACGTATTGCTTTAACTAAACCATGTTACAGACCATAATTATATGTGTGAACAAAAAATGAAATGTACTTCCCCCATTCCTCTACTGTAAGCGACTCTATGAACTCAAGAGGCCCCGCTCACACACATTTAAGTTCTATATTTCTTCCAATCATTTTCAAGCTGCACCTCCAAGCACGAAAAAGAACTAATTCAGACTCAAATTCACTTGTCCCTCATGGCTGAACATAAAGTCTTGCCCATTTAGCTTCATGGTATCATAGTTGAGGTCAAACATTCAAGATCAAATAGTCATTATTTTGCAATATAGCCACAATTTTTTTCGCAGAACTTCCAGTGTACTTGTGCCATTTGCAAAGAAAAACACACATGTAAAAAGGATGAAACGGTGTAGTTGCCATTGAGAGTACATGTACAACTCAACAATAATGCTTTATTGATTAAACAAATAATGTGAACTATTTTCGGATAAAAATTAAGGAAAAACATACAAATATTCAAAATATTTAAGAAACAGAATCGCCTGGCGAATGTTTGTTTGGGGTAATTTACATAGAGTATGCTTACTACATTTTGAGGAATCTGTTCCTGGATGTCTGTAAGTCATGATAGTCGAAATACTTGGATCAAGCCGTTATTATGTGGATGTACCTTATTCAAAGATCTTTCAATGTTCACCTGGGTAGGCGTTTTGTTCTGTTCCGTAACTGGTTCATAAGTCTTCACTGCAAGATGTTCTCCAAGTTCTTTGGAAACTTTCCATTTGAATTTATTTATGGTCTTTTGGTGTCAATGGCTCAGTGTGGAATAGGGTAAGTGAAAGGATGCGCGATGAAGCTTGTCAGAGCCTAGGTTGAAGGTACCATTTACCTGGTGTGACTGAAGAAAAACATTAATCAGGATGGTCTACCCCTGGAATCGAACCTGGTGTATCTCTTTTACCGGGCATTTATATTTCTTTTCCTTTTTTTTTTTTTTTGCTAGTCTTTTGTCATGTTTATCCTTACTCCATTTAATCAAAGCTTATTTGATTACTGAGAAGTTCATTTCATCATTCTTTTTAAATTACATATTTTCACAGTGTTTTTCTGTAGGTCTATGTACGAAAAAAAGGGGAAGTTGAGTATGACGATGATAACACATCATCAATGTGAACCAGACTCTGTTGAGAGATTTTAAACCGTATATAGTTTCAACTTCTTATCATAACAATAAAAAAAAACCAATTCTTTTCTCTTAATATTTGGAATTGAATTGAATTTTATTTGTGGCCTTCAGTTTTAATATTTGACTTGATATTTGTGGTATTCACTGAGAAAGAGCTAAGCCACAAAGTGAATAAAGTCGCGATTACTATTTACTTTCATTTACCTGACCTCTGTCTGCAATGTAATTATCACTATTTGACCTTGGAGCCTTCAAGGTCAATTCGACAACAAATAGTGATAATCAAATTGCAGACAGAGGTAAGGTAAATTAAAGTAAATAGTAATCGCGACTTTATTCACTTTGTGGCTTAGCTCCCACTGAATACGTCATTTATTTTTTTAATACTATTTTATTAATGGTGATTTGTTTGTGGATAGTTTGGGAATCTTTGTTAAAAGTGACCCAAGGCCAAATCATATTTTAACACTTTAGCTTTTACAAGTACTAAGAAAACGTAGAAATATGTTACTTAATTTTATCTTCAAAGGAGCTAACATTGCCAATAGATGGCAGGCAGATATTGTAACACAATTTTAAGGAGCATATAATATCTTACAAAACATATCAAGAGTGTATTTCAAAATTAAAGACGTAGAATGTTTTTTTGACACAAAAACTATTTCTTTTAATTACAGTGGTTTTGTTTGGAATAAATATATAGAATAATTTGAAGCTCACTATTAATATTTTGCTCTTATTTAAGAAGAACAAGTGGCTTTTGTTTCATTATATTTATTTCATAATTAAGCATTTGGTTATGTTCCGTTTTTATCTTTTATTATTTTTCTGTAATTGTTTTAGCCTTTAATTCTTTTACGAAATATTTAGCCAAGCTATCGTTATCGTACAAGAATCGTAGAGACATCGTAGTAGAAACCGAGCGTGATAACCGATTGCTTCCCCCCCCCCACGTAAATCACACGTTGAATAAACTGTTGAATCCCCGCCATTATTGACACGAAAACGTTAATTCGATTAAATTTGCATTATACATATCTTCGAAAACACAGACTTGGGACTTGTGCTAGGATTGTAATTAGGGAAGGGGATCCGGATTCAAATCCCGTAACCACCACGGTTTCTTTCAACATTTCCATTGCCACGAAAACGTGCATTACGACCACTACATCTCTTTGCGGTATGGTCGTATACATTGAAATCAAACAAGAGATGTTACCTCACAATCCCTTCTCATGTAGATAGTTTATAAGTAGTGACGTCGACCCCTGAGGCTTGCTTTTAATTCCGTAATTCTAATTTTTTTTGGTAATGTTTCTATTACAACTAGAAATAGTGATTAAATTTATTAGTACAATACAGAGACGGTCAAATTGTTGGTTATCAAGCTCTCGTTTAATAACTTTATACGGATGCAGAAATAGCTTTTATTTATTACCTTCGAAATGTTAAATTTATGTTCAACACGTCCCATTTCACGACACAATTCTTAATTTTTTTCCTCTCTTCGAGATTCTTGTCCAGAAGTCATGTAGATGAACATATCAGATGTACGGACCTTCAACCACGTAAATCTAAGGGGTTCTTCATGTTCTACTAAAGTCCGATTCCCACTATTTGATTTGTGGTCATATTATTCTGTTGTGACATTGTTTCTTTATATTTACGTACCAATCTATCCACATATATTAGTAATTCTCTTTTAGATTCTTTGTCCAAGAGCAGTCTTTCCGCCCATTGTAAGTTAAACTGAACCCAAGACGGGATTTCGTAGGAAGCGATGATATTTAATTTGCATTAGGAGAAACGACTAAAAGAAATAGACTTTGTTCACTGGATCGTACGCAGTAACACAGTATCTCCGTTCTTTATCGACACCACCACTTTCATTTTCTTCTTCCCACCGTACTTGTCACCCCATCTCCTTGCCTCCTAAGTCTTTGGTTTACTCCATTTCAATCTCCACCCACCTCTTTCCACCGCCCAATTTTCACACAATCGAGTTACACCTTTCCTTCCGCTTCATCTATAACAAATTTGCCATCTTTTCTTTTCTCTCTGCTTCTTCTTCATCCTTACCTCCATTTAATTTCCTCTTTCTCTTTTCATCCTCTTTACTCTCATTTTATTTCTCTTCTTTTTACTTCCTCAATTTCTATCCTTTCCCCCCTTTTTTTAACTTTGCTTTGTTTCAGATTGGATCACTAATTTTCTCATACCAAATCGGAACATTAGACTGTTTCCACAATACAGTTCTTGCACAATAATGGAAGGTTTAAACTATTTACTCCCTTCCCTTTCCCTTCGCCTTCTGTCTACATCCTCTGATATTATCGACTCATTTCTTTCCTTTTGGGCCAGTAGGCTCTTCAAAGAAAGTTCAGTCTTCTCTCCATTTTGGGATCTTTAAGAATTAAGCGCGGAGAACCTTGTAGTTTCCATAGCGCTAGATCACACTTCAGTCTTTTTGAAACCACCTTTTTGGGGTTAGCCATGAAGAAAGAAACGAGGGATATATTACTGTCGCAGTTTCTGATTTTCACTAGAGAGGGAAGCAGCGTCGATCCGCTCGTGGAGACATCTGACAATTAGTCGAGATACTAGCACAGATAAGGAGAATATAATAAGGATAAATGAACTCATGAAGTTCCATATTTTGACTAAAACGGTAGCACAGTCGAATTTCTTCTTGCGCCACCTGATATTTAACCAGGAAACTACCACCACCTTTCTTATTGACCTGAATGATGAAGCCAAAAATGACAAAGATTTCATCCGAACGCTTACGAAATAGACAGAAGCTTTCAGCAGGGCGATTTAAACTGAGTACAGGGTGTGGCATTTTTAAATACAGAGAAACGGGTACTACGTTTTATTCTTTAAAAAAAAAAAATACAAACACATCAACTGCACCCTTACACATTGCCATTCATAAGTATGCACAATCATATGTTTTGAAGCTAATAGCTAACAAGTGGCTGCTGATACGTACACTTAATCTTGCGCTTGGAACTTCTTGTTTGAATTGTTTAAGGCCTTAAGGCAAATTTGGGTCAGGCCAAATGGATGATGGTGGGAGAATCGGTGTAATGAAGAAAGTAGGAGGAAACGGAAGAACCCCGAGAAAACCACGCACACGGTGTTGTCCACCACAAAACCCATAAGTCCCGTGTCGGGATGGAACCGAGGACTTCACACACCAGATGTGAGTACTCTACCACTGAGCCACCGCGCAGTTGGAGCATTGTTGTAGTGATATTGTCTCTATCGTTAGAATAAAGATTACGACTTTAATTTTGAACACATATGTGTCCAAACTCTAACCATGTCGAGAAACAACTGTGTATGTGTTTTGTATGATGGAGGAGAACGCTCATCATGCCGTAACAATTCGTGCAATGAGCCGTAAAGAGGCTTTAATGACGTTTAATGATTTTTCTTCTTCTTCGTTTTCTTTCTGTTGCAAATTGTTACGCAACATGTATAACAATTCATGAAGCTGAAAGACCCATGTATTTATTCCTCATGCAACTATAATCGCATGTGAATGAGTACATATATGCTTATGATTTAAAGAGATTTAATAAACGCCTTCTTCCATCTGTTCTACACATGGTGCGTGATGATTACGTAAAGAAGGTGGAGCAGAATTACCATAATGTCGATCGCTTTCTTCCGGCTTGCGTTTCGGAGATAAAAGAAAAAAAAGTCTTCTATGCGTATAGAATGCAGGAAGGGGAATAAATAGCGGGTACTTAGGCATAAAGAGAGGAGATACGTACGCAAATCTTTGAACGGTTTTGCTTCTTAATTTGCAATCTCAGGATTGTACCTTCGATTACCTCTGGTCTACTTTTCAGAGCATTTAAAGCCGAGATATTTCTTGAAAATTAATGTGCAATAAGGCAAATATCAACTAAGCCATGTCTAAGATATGACGTTTCTAGACAGTAGACCTTACAAGGAAAGGAATTCGGAAGGTCTAAAGGCTCAATTCTAATTAGCGATGCAACATCTGCCTGGTGGAAAGCCCTGACACAATTCTGTAACGATGTCTAGTGGAAGCAAGCTGTGCTGTCTCTCGTCTCTCCAGTATTGTCCTCAAATAGGTGAATTTTGTAACTATCCGCGATAGCAGATAAAGCATATTTCAAATTTGTTGTAAGCGTGCCAAGTCAAGCTTAAAAACTTAAGCCATGTTTATCATAAACATTACAATATCAAGTCAACTTAGCGCAGTAAATTTCAAACTTGAATCAAGCTTCTTATATCAACCTTAACTCCATAAACAACAATCATGTGAAAACTAAGCTCGTCACAAGCTTGGGATAATTCCTTTTTGGAAGTTTGGATCCAGGTGAATAGCGGGAAGAGTGGAGGGGAGATCATAACATCCCCCCTCTCTCTCTCTCACCTTCGTGTTTCGATAAGCGCGATTACGCAGAGAGATTCCCTGGCGGTAGCTGCAGCTAAGAGAAACAACTCCTCAAGTTCCTTACGATGATGACGTCTGCAGTGAAGAAAGCACTTTGTCATGCGGCGTACTGATCCCACAAGTTAATGATGTTTTGATCGCAACTAGCTAAGGACATGAAATTTGGCGCGCATCTATTTGACTTATCACACAACGTATCTATAGCAATGACTCTCTGTTCCTTCTTACTGCGCGCGCAACATTAATATACAGCTCCATTCTTTTGATATTAAGACTTTAGTCCGGTAGACTAGTATCATGCATTAAAGACAAGAAAAAGTAAACACATTTGATCTGGGCATCCTCTCATTGATTACCTGACCTGTGAAGTCCTAGACACAAAAACAACATGAATACTATAAAATACGTCTAATTTGAACTTGGAAATGTGAGTCAGAGACAGAGAAAACTCGATTGCTTTACACATGAAACGACTACCTACTATTTTGAGTTCCATAGTGAAAAGTTACTTTTTATTTTTGGACACAGTTTGAATAGTATTAGAAAACTAGTGACTAAGATTCAACGTGATCTAGTTTGTTTTGGTGTTTTGAAAAAAATGGATTTAAACCAAATAAGTCAGTGCTAGTCCGATGATAATATTGTGGGCAATTCTAACTGTACGCACGGATTTGTATCCTCTCATAGATTTGTTCTTCAATCAATTGTTAACATAACAAAATCCAGTTCTCATGTAACCATTTCTGTTTCACGCACACACCTCGCATATACACATTCCGCAGCCGACGATTTGGGAGCTCATGAGAAGCAGTTGCCCCTACTTCTGACATCGATCATACATTACATAGTGATTCAGTTGAAAATATGGAAGTTTATTTTCATTTTTATACATTTAAATTTATTTGTGGCCTTTTGGCATCTTTGGCTCAGGTCGAAATTTGAATTTGATTTATATTTATAGCCTTAGGTATCTACGGCTGAGGCCGGATATGCTAGGATAAAGATGCTGGAGAAGTCGATCAAATTAAAGGTATAATCTCGTAATTTATCTGATGAGACTGAGAAAATACCCTAAAAAGACCTCCGTGTGGATGATCGACAGCTGGTATCGAACCTAAGACCTCTCGAATGCGAAGACAACACTCTATTAAGTGAGCTATGGCCACCTGGTCATCTTTACGATATACATCGATGACTCACTCAAACAACAGATTGGGCATTACGAATTGTTGATTTATGAGAAAATTTGAATTGGATTCATTTTGAGGCCTTTAGGTAACTTTGTCTCAGGCCGAATGGATGATGATGGGATGAATTGGTGGAATGTAGAAAGTGGGAAGAAATGGGAGCACGTCGAGAAAACCCACGCACACCGTGTTTGTCGACCACATGAACTGAGCAGGGATCGAACCGACGAACCCACGCTCCAAAAGTGAGTGCTTCACCACTGAGCCACCACGGCCCGAAATAAGATAAATAAATTGAATATTGAAACACATAAGAAGAATTGTTATATCAAACGAATATAACATATTTTTTTTAGAAAGAAATCATTTTATTCTTCTTAATACGATTGCAAAAGAAATATAAGCAGTAGCAAAAACTTACTTATATTTACTGTTAGCATAGCTGTTATATCTAGCAGATAATCACCGCTCCTGTTAATGTCTAAGCAAAAATATGGATTCATTTAGTTGTAATAAGAATTACCTTTCGAAAATCACCAAGCTGTCCTTGATCCCTAGTAGAGATTTTTAGAGTCAAAGGCCTTTGAAAAATCTGTACAGTGTTCTAGAATACTGAGATATTTTGAAAGAACTTTCTTGAATAGTGGATTTGTTTTATTTTTGTGCATACCATAACCAATGTTTCATAAATATTTTTTTATCATATCACTCTACAGAGTAAGAAAATCAATTTAATCTGTAAATTTTGTACCACATTCCTACGCGACCATGACTCCTGTTTACATCAGCGCGCATTGTGTGATAGCTTGACAAAATAAAAAAAAAAGCTGCGAGGGGAGAGTGAGGTAGACGGATAAGAAAAATACAAGAAACGAGGCAAGAAATAATGAGAAACCATATTACCTTTGGTCCATTTTCTGAAAAAAGGAAAATGAGAAAAGGGGGGGAAAAAATAAACTGAAACAAACGTCACAAAGTAATTTTTTTCTTGACACGCAAAAGAAGTTTCTGTAACTGCTGAATATTGACGTGTAGAAATAAGTAAAGAGAGGTGGGGAGTTTCTTAGAGGGGGAGGGTATAGAAATGAATGAGAAAAAGAATGACAGAGGATTAAAGAAACTCATATACAAGAACATTTTTCTTCTTTGCTTTTTTTTTTATAAAAAAAAAAGTCTTCTTAACGAGCTAAGAAACCGATGTTTCATAACTAAAATCACATACATCATGGTATGTCCACTTTTATATATACATAAACCACAAGAAGAGAAGTTTCATTTAAAAAAAAAAAATCAATGAAAGATATTTTCACAAAATAAGAACGGATATCAACCCTCTAACGGGTTTAAAGTAATAATTCCTCATCAATAGTACTGCCATGTTGTACTTTGAAAGGAACGTAGATGGTTTTAGAATGTGAGTAAACTGAATCAGCTAATGTCATATTCTGACAAATTTCTTTACAAGTTTTTTTTTCCTCTAATTTTATTATTGTTATTATATCAGAATTACATAATGTATTTTTTTTTCTTCGTACTGTGAAATTGCTTGAATGGAAAATTTAGTCGTATAAAAATATTTTTCCTCCCAATTTCATTTTTTA
>JAGDQP010020427.1:0-33302 GCA_022664845.1 Lepisma saccharinum | reverse complement strand
AAAAACTTTTTCCACACCATTCGAGCTATAGAAACGAAATTTGGTATGAAGGTGTACCATCACAAGTAGGTAACGGCAATGTAAGAAAACTTTTTAAAAATCGCTTTCTTTAATTCAACATAGCCGTACAAATACCATTTTCCAAACCACTGAAGCTAGAGAAACGAAATTTGGTATGAAGGTGTACCATCACGAAACAGTTTCAATAAATGGATCAAACAACCGCTATGAGCGTGCAGCCCCCGAGGCGATATGGGAAAAGGTCTGTACAGCATGGGGCGCTGTCCCCAGAAAGTCTGATCACAATAAAGGGGGCGTAGCCCTAAAAATTTGAAGTTGGGGCGCACACGGAATTCTGGGTCAGCACACCCAGCGAGGCGAACCCAGTATATATACACACGTATAAAAAGCTGTGAAATCCGAGCAAAACACCAGATGATGTTCGAGCCTTAGGGTTGGTGGTGGTGGATTTTAGGGCCGCCAGCAGGAAGCAAATTTTGCTATAAAAGTGTATCATCACAAGTAGGTTACAATAAATATGGCAAAGCTTCCCTATGTTTCAATAAATATCTCATTCCCACGGGTGGTGGGTATGGGAAAAAATCTGCAAAATGGAAGCACAGTGTTCTGGAGAGTGGTTACGATAAAGGGGCGTAAGTACCCAAAACTCGAAGTTGGGGGCGCAGCTAGCTACGGGGGGCGAGGACCTAAACGAGGCCGAGCGAGCGAGTATATATATTATACACGTACAAAAAGCTGTGAAATCCGAACAAAAACACCCGAGGTGCAAAAAGTGGAGCCAAGTTCTTTAGCCCTAAAAAGGTGTGAAATGGGAGACGGATGAGCCAAGTTCCTTGGTGACAGCATGTAACAGGAACAAAGGAACTTGGCGCGAGGTGGCAAGGTTCATGATCCTCAAGCTATAAGGGTGGTGGGGATCCTAAAACCCACTACGTCCACCGTCACCAACCCTAGGGCTGTTGCCAGCTCGCGCCAAGTTCCTTTGTTCCTGTTACATGCTGTCACCAAGGAACTTGGCTCATCCGTCTCCCATTTCACACCTTTTTAGGGCTAAAGAACTTGGCTCCACTTTTTGCACCTCTGGTGGTTTTGTTCGGATTAAATTTATACAAGAATATCTGTATCTGAAACTCAAGGAAATTATAGTTTGCAGAATCAACTATACGTGTCTAACAGTCAAATTAACCAATCTGGATAAACTATGGGAGATGAAGATAGCGAGTTAGTTTCTTAAAAGTAATAACAAGACAAAAAATAGTGATGTATGGCGATATGGAAGACAAGTTATTACCTAGTTAACTTAATTATGTGGTGGATTGTGGAGCTCGTAGAACTTGTAATAAAATTTGAAATTGAAGAAAATTATCGATAAATAAGACAAGAAAAGCTAAACTGTTATTGAATTGAAGTATGTTTGGGATGAAGTAATGCCTATGAGGACAAATATGTGAAAGCGTCTTGCGAAGAGCAAATGAAACATTGAGTGGGAATGGAACAGTTTAAAATATTTGTAACACAGTTTACCTGAAACGTTCTGAATAACATTTCCGTCTTTCTCTTTGATATTGTATTTACTTTATGGAAACCTGTAAGAGCAAATGAGGCTTGCGTGGTACCTGTGAATATGAAATCCCTTGGAGTGAATGTATACAAATAAGATATTAAAAGAAGTTGAACATCCAAACCTACGTATCTGTGGAACTCAATTGCATTGAATTCTGTATAAAATAAACACAAGAAGATAAATTGTGATAATACTTGCAACTCTATGAAAATAGATAATGTTATTGTACAATTCGGACAGTAAGCTATTAACATCAATTGTGTACTCCTTGATATCTACTATTATTTTGAGAAACACTCAAATGTATTGGCGAAGTTGGAAGGACTATTATTCATTTCTTAATGTATAAAATACCTACATTGGCGAACGAGTGACTTTCACAGAAGAAACGTTCACACGTGTGTTTAAAGATGATAACCCAGTAAAAAGATAGAAAATCTTTGTGTAGATAATGACTGGTTTTAAAATAAATAATGTATAAACGTTTAACATCTCCAAGATACCAACTTCATAAAATTTCATATATATTAAGTTCATATTCCAAGTTATAAGTGGTAGATTAGTGGAGCTGAAATTCAGTTAGAATTTTTTTAAAAGGATTCTACATACGAGACACTATATATTATCAAAAAGGCTTCAAAATGTGTTGTAAGACCAAATTAAGGATTCTGTAATCAAAATTGAAGGTGTCCATAAAAATGTAAAATTAAACTTTGATAGAAACGCCTCTTTGGAACTAAACCATAACCGAAGTCAACAACGAACCAGAAAATTAAATACGTTTTTCGATACATAGGAAGAAGGGAACGCATATTGATATATGACAATTACAACTGAATTTTAAAATACATAAATTTTAATGGGTTCCAACTGCAGTGGATATATACTGATAGTTTCAAAATGTGCAAATTTGAAATTATTCAAGTACTGGAACTGCAGAGCGTGGAAGATTTTCGGTGGTCAGGATAGCGTATATGAGGGCGAATGTAGGAAGACCGCTTCAAGAAGAGGAGATACTTAATGTAATGAACCGACGACAGTTTAGAAAATATTTAAGTCTGTTTGTCTGAGATATAAAAGTGTTTTGCTCTTCTTGTGTTGAAAAATATTCGATAACAGTTCCTAACATAGTTAAGCTGACGTAATGTCTGTGATAATGAGGCAACGAGCGTGTGTTACATTTACACATAGTTAGTATTACTTTTACGCTAATTCTGAGTTTAAGAAAGGTATTTTATTATCATTATCATCTCACTTTATGGTTAGTTTTACTCGAAACTGACAAATTTAAAAATACAGTAATAGTAACAAATTATTAACATAAATGATACATGAAGTGGCAAATTTACAAATACAGTAAGTAATATTAAGAATATTCTAATGCACATTATATTTTTTACATGTAGATCAGTGTAACACTGTTCTTTAAAACAAATTACCGTAAAATTAGCATTAAATATTAAAATTGGTACCAAACATATGCAAAATTTAGATAGGGGGCTATTGTGCTCCAAGCAAATAAAAGTGTAACGGAAAACCAAGCGATCACTGGAGCATTAAAGTGCTTAGAACTTCTGTTCATAAATATGCCAAGCTCTCAGAACTTCGGCACTCAAATAAGCCATGTTCTCCAACTGTTTATTCCTCAGTGCCCATCCAAAGATTTGTGGATTTGTTTACATCGTATCGACTTGCCAGTACTAGATTTTTTTTGTCTTTAATTTTGGGATATAAAAGAACTAAAGTGCTAAGATCTTTGGCTCATAAATACATCAAGTTCTCAGAACATGGACTGTAAAATATGCCGTGTCCTCAAACTCTTTATTCATTACTGCCCATCCAAAGGTTTGTGGATTGCTTAACATCGTATCCACTTGTCAGTACTTCAACTTCTTTTGTATTTAATTTCTGAGCATACAACAAGTAAACTGAAGAATTTCGACTCATAAATACTATTAATTTTCAAACTTCGACTTGTAAATACGCCATGTTCTTAAACTCTTTATTCCTCATTGCCCATCCAAAGATTTGTGAATTTGTTAACATCGTATCCACTTGGCAGTACTTCAACTTCTTTTGTCTTTAATTTTGAGGCATAGAACAATTATTTGTAATGATAAGAGGAAATGTTAGGGATATATTACAAAGTGGAAGAAATTTATCACCTAGTAATCTTAACTATAAAGAGGAATGTGGAGATCGGAGAACTTGTAATCTAATTTCGAAACTAAAAGGAACGAAAGATTGCATAATTAACAGAAGAAAAATTAAACTTTTCTTGCATTTATAACATTTTGATAAAATTTATTTGGTGTTTAAGTAGGGCCTATAAGAAAAAATGTAGGAGGGCGTTTGGGAATATCAAATGCTATATTAAGAGAGCATGGAAAAGTTTTAAATATTTGTAACACAGTTTTACTCTAATGTTCTGAAATGCTTTACTCTCTTCCTTTTTGATATTGTATTTATTTTGCGAAAGCATATAAGAGCAAATAAGGTTTGCGTGCTAGCTGTGAATATGAAATCCCTTTGAGTTGCTGCATTCAGGTAAGATATCTAGATAGGTTGAACATCTGAACCTACGCATCTGTGAAATTCAATTACATTGTATTGTGTAAAAGGAAACACACGAAGATGTCAAATTATAATAGAACTTGCATATCTACGAAAATATATAATATTATTGTACAACTGGAACAGTAAACTATTAAGATCATTTTTGTAAATCTTGGTATGTACTAATATTTTGAGAAACACTCAAATGTAATGGCAAAGTAGGAAGAATTGTTTTCAGTTGTCAACTCATAAAATACCTACATTGGCAATCGAGGGACTTTCGCAGAGGAAAAGTGCACACGTATGTTTAAAAATGACAAGGCAGTAAGAAGAAAAATCTCTGTATAGATAATGACTTACTTTAAAATAAATTATGTCTAAATGTTCAGGTAATTGGTGCTAGAATATTAATGCAGTTGAAATTCAGTTAAATAATATTTTAATGATTCCACATACGAAACAGTATATATACTAATTATAGCTTCAAAATATTCTGTAAGAGCAAATTGAGGATATTGTAAACAAAACGAAAGAAGTTTATATATAAAATGTGAAATTAAACTTTGATATAAACACCTTTCTGGAACTAAACCATAACCGAAATCAACAACGAAATATAAAATTAAATACATTTTTCGATATTCAGGAAGCAGCGAATGCATTTTTTATATTAAAATTACAACTGAATGTTAATATACATCAATTGGAATGTGTTCGAATTATATTTATATATACTGAGAGTTTCAAATTGTGTAAAACGTGAAAATTTGAAATTATTCAAGAATTGGGGCTACAGAGCATGGTAAATTTTCGGAGATGAGTGTAGCGCATATAAGGGAAAATGGAGGAGGGCAGCTCCAATGAGAGGAAATATTTAATGTAATGAACTGAAGACAGTTTAGAAAATATTTAAGTTTGCTTGTCTGAGTTTTAAAAGTGTTAGAAGCAAACGAACACTAACACTAAAATGACTCTTTCAAACTAAACAACAATGCCGAAAATCGAAATACACAATTACAAATATTCCGAAGTTCCTTTTCACAAATTATTTCTCGGAATCCCTGGGCTGTTATATTTACTAGTTAATTTAATGAATCAATACCACGATTCAATACCACCTTAGAAGTCATTCAATTTCTAGCATACTTTACTTAGCTCCTAAAGCTTCACTTTTGTTTAGACAAAACCTAATTAATAAAGTTACTGGTCAAAAACGACTTCACTTAATAAATTGTAGAATTTAAAGACAAAATTTATTTACTGTTAAATATAATAGCAAAATCACCGAAATAAACTTTCTACAGTCACATTACTTTAAGAAAGATTATAAAACGTTTAGAGCTTACTTTTTTAAATCCATGTTTTAGTTTGCAACTCAATTCTAATTAAAATTAAAATTCTGAATCCTTATTTATCCACTTTATGCTTCGAAGCCAATCTCATGGTTTATTTACTTTTGCCAAAACCGTCGTTCCACCGTTACCTTCAATCACATGCTTCCATCCGGAACTCGAAACCAATCGTAACATTTTATGACAACTTATACCGAATAACACCATTTTAGTGGACTGATTTTAAGAATCTTCCTTGTTTCGGCATAATATGATTGCACATTTTGAAACACTTTCTAATCGCCATTTTATCTTGTGAAAGTTTGATGCAATAGCCAACCTTTCACTTCCATGACTTCAAGCAGTATGGAGTCTGAATTTCAGTCCTTTCTCGGCCAAAGTCGATGGTGCTAGTGTAGCCCATTACTGCCAGCTCTTTGTAAAATTATTTAAGTAGATTATGAAAGAAAAGTCTTACTTAAAAAGAAAGGTATTCTGCGAGGCCTATCAAATATATAAGAAGAAACATTTTGGAGCGAGAAAAATACTTTGATCGCTACAGAGGACTACTTGCGAAGATCCAAACAACATTAGGTGAACACGGAACAGTTAAAAATATTTGTAACTCAGTTCACCTGTATTGTTCTAGAATGCATTGCCCTCTTCCTGTTTGATACTGCAATAATTTTACGAGAATGTGTAAGAGTAAATGATATTCAAGTGATAGCTAAGAATGTGAATTCCCTTGCAGTTGGTACATACAAATAAGATATCAAGACAAATTGTACATCTGAACCTGCGTATTTGTGGAATTCAATTACATTGCATTCTGTAGAAAGGAAACACGAGATGAACTGTGATAGAACTTGCAATTCTATGAAAATAGATAATATTATTTTACAACTGGAACAGTAAGCTATTAACATTAATTTTGTACATTTTGATATCTACTAATATTTTGAGAAACTCTCAAATGCAATGGCAAAGTCGGAAGACCTATTATTAAATTGTCAAGGTATAAAATAAATGGCAACCGAGGACCTTTACACACGAAAAATGCATACGTGTGTTTAAAGACGATAACGCAGTAAGAAGAATGAATATCTTTGTATAGATAATGACTTGCTATAAAATAAATAATATATAAATGTCTACACTCTCCAACACATCAACTTCCTTAAAGCTAACACATACTAAGTTCATATTCCACGTAATTTTTGGTAGAACATTAAAGGAGCGTGGTATTAGCTGAAAATCAAATATGAAATTTTTTAAGGCTACAACTTGCGAAGCAGTATATATATATACTCATCAAAGTTTCAAAATATGCTCTAAGAGCAAACTGAAGGTCTTGTAGACAAAATCGTAATTATTTATCTAAAAAAATTTTAAATGAGAATTTGATACTGGACATTTAATTGGTACTGAACAATAATCGAAATCAATAAAGAACTAGAAAATTAAATACGTTTTTCGATACATTGGAAGAAGCAAACGCATATTGATATATGACAATTACACAACTGACTTTTAATATATATTGAAATTGTGTAAAACGTGAAAATTTGAAATTATCCAAGAATTGGAACTGTAGAGTGCGGAAGATTTTCGGAGGTCAGGGTAGCGCCTATAAGGGGAAATGGAGGAGGACTTCCTCAAAGATAGAAAATATTTAATGTAATGAACTAAGGACAGTTTAGAATATATCTAATTCTCTTTGTCTGGGATTTAAAAGTGTTTTCCTCTTCTTGTGTTGAAAACTAATCTATAACAGTTCCTAATATAGTTAAACTGACGTAATGTCTGGGAAAATGAGACAACTAGCGTCTGTTGTTATATGGCAGGCAATAATTGAAATAGTGACAACTACTTTCGTTACTACCTAGGAACAGATATTCAGCTTCGCCTTATCCTGTGACCAATATTAAAATTTAAATGCCTAATCTTTTTTTGGAAAAACAGTTATGTCAAGAGAAACTAATACCAATACTGTGCTGAAATAAGAAGATATGTTTTGAGGAATGTTTATAACACTGAAACTCAAAAGGTTAGTTTGCCTCGACATAGAAGCAACTTAAATAATTTCAATATATGCCGTAAGTAATATGTGAACGACCAAACTATATTAAAATACGAAATGAACGACCAAACAATGTACACTCTGGAGGAAATGCTGCGGATATTCTGTTTCTGGATATTTTACATTTCTACAAGAATATCTGTATCTTAAACGCAAGGTGCAGAATCAAAAATACATGTCGGGTAGTCAACCGAAATAATCTAAACAGAGTATGGAAAAAGAGAAAGAATTTGTTTCTTAACACTCCAGTAGTCGTGCGGAGCACCATAGTGCTCCAGGTGTTTCGTTTTGATTGCAGACGACACTTGGTAAGACTTTTGACCTTGAGCGATCATCTACCTTCTCCCCATTCCATGTGTAACCACTCAGCCGAGTTTCAACCGTCTCATATTTCACTGCCTATTTTTGACGAACAATTGTTTCGGAAGCTGCACTATTGTACTCTACGTAACCATTCCCGTTACTGATACCAAGAGGAATAAAGTGGAAAGATAAACTGCTTTTACAACTGGAAGAATATGCTTCCCTACAACCTCCACCACCAAAGATAGCGAAAACTGCTGAGTGTTACGTCTGTGGCAGAAAAAGAAGCAAAACCACAAAGGAAAAGTGCAATAAGTGACATTGATTTGAACCGATCACCAAAGAAGTGTGAAAAGAGAGCTACAATGAATTTCCGCAATTCTTTGTGATCCAGCCTAGCGACGTAGAATTTAGGAAAACACTGAACGGCGGAAAACAGGAAAAAGTTATTTTTTTAATTTTTCGTGTTACTTTAAAAAATGCCATTTTGGGGCAAAATGCCATAAGCAAGGTTCTTTTATTTCAAGTTCAAATTTCATTTACACATAGTTAGCATTACGCTTACGCTAATTCTAATTTTAAGAAAGCTCTTTTATTATCATTGTCAGCACACTTGATGGTTAGTTTACTCGAAATTGACAAATTTACAAATACAGTAATGCTAAAGAAATTACTAATGTATGATACATTAAGTGGACCGTTTACAAATACAGTAATATAAAGAACATTCTAATGCACATTATTTTTGTACATGTAAATCAGTGTAACACTTTTCTTTTATACAGAACACAGTAAAATTAATGTTAAATATTTAAATTGGTACCAAACATACTCACCATTTAGATGGGGCACTATTGTGCTCCACACGACCAACGGTGTAAGGAGAAACCACGCGATCACAGGAGTATTAAAGTGCTGCGAAACTCGGCTCATAAATATGCAAAACTCTCTGAACTTCGGCTCGTAAATACGCCATGTTCCCAAACTCTTTTTTCTCAGTGCTCATCCAGAGATTTATGGATTTGTTAACATCGTATCCAGTTGCCAGTACTTAAAATTCTTTTGTTTTTAATTTGGAGCATACAGCAATTAAAGTGCTGAAAATTTCGACTCCTAAATACATCATATTCTTAAACTCTTATTGCTCAGTGTCATTCCAAAGGTTTGTGGATTTAACCTAGTATCCACTTGTCAGTGCTTTAACATTTTATGTCTTTAATTTAGAAGTATAGATGATTTCAAGTGCTAAGAACTACAGCTCATAAATACACCAAGTTCTCAGAACGTCGGCTCGTAAGTACGCCATGCTCTCAAAATCTTTATGCCTCAATGCCAATTCAAAGATTTGTGGATTTATTAACATCGTATCGACTTGGCAGTAGTTCAACTTTTCTTTTCTTTTATTTTGGAGCATACAACAATTAAAGAACTGAGAACGTCCGCTCATAAATACTCCATGTTCTCAAAACTTCGGCTCGTAAATACGTCATGCTTTCAAACTCTTTATTTCTAAAAGGTTTTTAGATTTGTTAACATCGTATCCACTTGGCAGTACTTCAGCTTCTTTTATCTTTCATTTTCGGGCAAAGAACAATTATTTATGATGATAAGGGGAAATGTTATTGATGTATTACAAATTGAAAGAAAATTTATCACCTAGTAATCCTATTTATGAAGAGGAATGTGGGGATCGGAGAACTTGTAATGTAATTTCGAAACTAAAGAAACGAAGGATTGCAAAATTAAATGAAGAAACGCTTTAAAGTTTACTTGAATGTTTAACATCATGATGAAATTTATTTGGTGTTTAGGTGTTTAAGTAGCCTACAAGAAAAAATGTAGAAGGGCTGCTTGGGAAGATCAAATGCAACACTAGTGAGCATGGAACAGTTTAAAATATTTGTAACTCAGTTTAACTGTAATGTTCTGAAATGCATTACTCTTTTCTTTTTGATATTGTATTTATTTTGCGAAATTATATAAGAGTAAATAGGGTTTGCGTGGTGAATATGAAATCCCTTGGAGTTGATCCATCCAGATTAGATGTTGTTTCGTTCTCAACGTATAAAATGTATTGACGAACGAGGGACTTTCACTGAAGTAAAGTGCACACGTGCGTTTAAAGTTAACAACGCAATAAGAAGAAAATCTCTGTAGAGATAATGCCTTGTTTTAACATAAATACTGTATAAATGTTCACCATCTCCAATATATCAACTCAATTGAATCTCTTATATATTACGTTCGTATTCCAGGTAATTGGTGCTAGAACATTAATACAGTTGAAATTCAGTTAAATAATATTTTAAGGACACTACATACGAAACAGTATATATACTCATTAAGGCATCCACATATTCTGTAAGAGTGAATTGAGGATCTTGTAAACAAAGTTGAAGGTGCCTATCTATAAAAATGTGAAATTTAACTTTTTGGAAACACCTTTTGGAACTATACCATTACCGAAATCAACAATGAACTAGAAAATTAAATACATTTTTCGATACACAGGAACAAATGAATGCATTTTGATATTTTACAACTGAATGTTAATATACATTAATTGGCATGTGTTCCAACTGCAGTGGAACTGCAGAGTTTCAAATTTTGTAAAACTTGAACATTTGAAATTAACCAAGATTTGGAACTGCAGACCGTGGAAGATTTTCGGAGGTCAGGGTGCGCCTATGAGGAAAAATTGAAGAGGGCAGATTGAAGGAGGCGAACTTTTTAATGCAATGAACCAAGGACAGTTTAGGAAATAATAAATCTGTTTGTCTGAGATTTAAAAGTGTTTTCCTCTTCTTGAGTTGAAAAATAGTAGATATCATTTCCTAACATAGTTAAACAGACGTAATGTCTGTGAAAATAAGAAAACGAGCGTCTATTTAAATATATATAGCAAAGAATAATTTAAATAGGGACAATCACATTTGTTACTACCTAGGAACAGAACAGAACAACTGAACCTACGTACCTGTGGAATTCAGTTACATTGCATTCAGTAGAAAAAAGAAAACAAATGAAGACGTCGAGTTGTGATAGAACTTGCAATTCTATGAAAATAGATATTATTATTGTACAACTGGAACAGTAAGCTATTAACATCAATAATTGTGGAGCTTATCAAAACGTCTCTTATCCAAAAGCCATAAAAGTTGGGAAATCTAGAAAAACATCTTGTAATACACTTCTTATTTTTCAATATGAGGGAACTTTGCAACCATGAATATCTTAGAAATAGTACTAAACGTTTTAGTGTGCGATGATTTTCCATTTTTGTATAAAAAATGGGAAGATATAATATTCCATTTTTACTGTTAATTACTGTTTCTATACACTTATTTCATTTCATAATTAAATGATTTTACAGGCGTTCTCGTATCGTTAAACCTTGCTAATATAAAATAGTGAAATGAACTAAATCATGCAAATAACTCAATTTTACACTTTTGTGGACAAGCGACGTTTTGATAATAAGGTCCACACTTTTATGTATCTTTGTATCTACTAATATTTTGGGGAAGACTCAAATGTAATGGCACAGTCGGAAGGACAGTTATTCAGTTCTCAACGTACACAACATATTGGTGAAGGAGGGACTATGACAGAGAACATAGTATCTATGTATAGATAATGTCTTGTTTTAAAAAAAATAATATAGAAATATTCAATATATCCAAGATATCAATTTCGTTAAAACTCTTATATATTAAGTTCATTTTCCATGTAATTTGTGCTAGTACATTAATGGGGTTGAAATTCTCTTAAATAATTGTTTTAGAATTCTACATATGAAGCAGTATATATACTCAAAAAGAGTTCAAAAGTTGTTTGTAAGAGAAGACTAAAAATCTTATAAACAAAGTTGAAGATGCCTATATATAAAAATGTGAAATTATACATTGATAGAAACACGTTTCTGGAACTAAACCATAACCAAAATGAACAACGAACTAGAACATTAAATACGTTTTCCGATACACAGGAACCAGCGAATGCATTTTGATATATAAAAATTATAACTGAATTTTAATACACATAAATTGGAAAGTGTATGGGTATATAGTGAGACTTTCAAATTGTGTAAAACTTGAAAATTTGAAATTATCCAAGAATAGGAATTACAGAGCGTGGAAGATTTTCGAAGGTCAGGGTATGAGAGGAAATGGAAGAGAGCAGCTCGTTGAAGAGGAAATATTTAATGTAAGGAACTAAGAACAATTTGGAAAATATGTAACTCTGTCTGTCTGAGATTTAAAAGCGATTTTCTCTTTTTGTGTTGAAACATAATCCATAACGTTTCTAATAGTTAAAATTACGTAATGTATGTGATAATAAGACAACAAGCATCTGTTTAAATGCATATAGCAGAGAATAATTGAAATAGTGACAACCACATTCGTTACTACCTAGGAACAGATATTCAGCTTCGCCTTATCCTGTGACAAAGTTTAAAATTTCAGCGTCTCATCTTTTGGGTAATACTTAGTTTCGTCATGAGAAACCAATGCCAATACTGTGATGAAATCTAAAGATGTGCTGAAGAGTGTTTATTACACCGAAACTGAAAACGTTAGTGTGCTTCAACGCAAAATCAACTTAAATAAGTTCAATATATGGCTTAAGGAATGTGTGAACGATAAAACTATAAAAGTAAGAACAAAGACCAAATGGTGTACTATCGGGAGGAATTGTTGCGAATATTCTGTTTCTGGATATGTATGTACATATTCTGTATATACGTTACATTTATACAAGAATATCTGTATGTGAAACGCAATGATATTATACTTTGCAGAATCACCAATACATGTCGAATAGTCAACCTGAAATATTCCTGACATTGTATGGAAAATGAAAACGAGTTTGTTTGTTAACGTTTATGATAAGAAGAAATCATAGTAATGTATTACAAATTTGAAGAAAATTTACCACCTAGTAATCTTAACTATGAAGAGGGATGTGGTGATTGGAGAAATTGTAATCTAATTTCGAAACTAAAACTAACGAAGGATTGTATAATTAACAGAAGAAAAGTTCAATTTTCTTGAATTTTTAACAACTTGATGTAAGTTATTTAGGGGTTAAGTAATGCTTATAAGAAACAATCTAGGAGGCCTGCTTGGGGGAGACCAAATGCAACATTAAGTGAGCATGAAACAATTGAAAATATTTGTAACTCAGCTCACCTGAAATACGTTGTCCTCTTCCTGTTTGTTATTCTATTAATTTTATGAAAATATGTAAAAGTAAAAGAGGTTCACGTGGTAGCTGTGAATATGAAATCGCTTGGATTTGGTACATACTGTATAGATTAGATAAGAGAAGTTGAACGTTTGGAACTACGTATCTGTGGAATTCAATTACATTGCATTCTGTAGAAAAGGAACAAAAGAAGATGTCCAATCATGATAGAACTTCCAATTCTATGAAAATAGATAGTGTTATTAAACAACTGGGACACTAAGCTAATAACATCAATTTTTTATATCTTGATGTATACTAATATTTTGAGGAACTCTTAAATGTAATGGTAAAGTTGGAAGGACTGTTATTCATTTCTCAACAGATAAAATGTATTGATGAACTAGGGTTTTTTACACAGGTAAAGTGCACACGTGTGTTTTAAGATGATAACACAGTAAAAAGATAGAAAATCTCTGTATATTTACTTGCTTTTTGAAATAAATAATGTATAAATGTCATACTTTCCAAGATTTCAACTTCATTAAAGCTATTACATATAAGGTTGATATTTCAGGTAATTGGTGCTAGAACACTAAATGACTGTTATTAGCTGAAAATCAATTAAGGAATTTTTGTGTTCTACTTACGAAGCAGTATAATTATATACTCATGAAAATTTCAAAATATGCTCTAAGAGCAAATTGAAGGTCTTGTAGTCAAAATTGAATTTAACTATTTATAAAAATGTAAAACTAAACTTTGATACAGCCCCGTTTTTTTGGAATTGATTTATAACCCGAAATTAACAAAGAACTAGGAAATTAAATATGTTTTTGATGCACAGGAATCAGCGAACTCATACTGATATATGAAAATTACATATGAATTTTAATAAACATCAATTGGAATGTATTTTGTCTACAGCGGATGCATACTGAGAGTTTCAAATAATGGAAAACTTGAACATTTAAAATTACCCAAGAACTGGAACAGTAGGACACAAAATGTTTTGGGGGGCAGCTCGAAGGAGAGGAAATATTTGATGTAATGAACTAAGGAAAGTTTAGAAAATTTAACTCTGTCTGTCTGAGATTCAAAAGTATGTTCTTCTTCTTGTATTGAAAAAATAATCCATAAAGTTTCCTAATTCAGTTACACGGAGGTAATATCTGTGATAATAAGACAACGAGCATTTGTTTAAATATATATTGCTAAGAACAATTGACACAGTGAAAACCACATTCGTTACTACCTAGCAACATATATTCAGTTTCGCCTTATTCTATGACCCAGATCAGAATTTCAGCGGCTCATCGTCTTGGAAATACTTAGTTCCCTCAAGAGACCAATGCTAATACTGTGCTGAAATCAAAAGATATGATGATTACTGTTAATTACACACAAACGCAAAATATAAGGGTGATTCGTCTCAAAAGCTATGAATTCCTCTCCTCTCGTTTAATATTTTACATATTTTGTAGACATACATTTTTGGAAGTAAATTGGGAATTTTGTAACTAGGAGAATGAAATAATTTAAGAACATTGGTTATGAGTAGGAACGTATATGTTGGAAGAAATTCATGTTTAGAGGCATGAAATTAATTTCTATTGCGTCTTGTTGAAAGAAGGAAAATATGCCAAACTCTTTCAGAACTTCCAATTATATGATAAGGGAGAATTTATTTACAATTCTTAAACAATCATATATTGTCAGTAAATTTGCGTTTTCCTAATTTCTGCTATTTTTAGGTACTTTTAAAGTGAATATAAAATGTTTGTGTTTAATTAAACCAATGAAATAGGTTGACTAAAGAAAAGAATTTACTACAGAAATATTATGAAGGAGAAATGAATCATGTTAATGTTATTACATAAGTAATATTTATCCCAGGTAATTTGGGAATGTAAATGCGATAACTCTGCTATCTATGGAAGACATCATGCACCCTGATAAAGAAATTATTCTACTTTTATACAGTATGATGCATACGCAAGAAATAATTGAAAATTCCTATGTAATGCTATTTGTGGCCTGTTATCAAATCTAGAACCCAAAAAGGAAATTTTCGTACAAGAAACAGTTGTTTAAACGGGATTCCCTGTCAAAATAAACAATTTATTATATGAACGACGACAACACACATTTACTGAAAGGTTTTAGAAAGCACATATTTATGTCACAATTTCACTGGTAATGTAGTAGAAGCTTATTCTTAATTAGTTCAATCAACAAACTCTATATACTGAAAACTTAAAATGGGAATCTTTAAGAAAATGCAATGCATTATACTGTATCTAATGAGCTATTGACATTTTGTAAATCATGTAACTTAGTTTGCCTGAGTTTTAAAAGTGTTTTCCCTCCTTCTGTTGAAAATTGATTGTTCTTTCCTGATAAATTTAGGTGATGTAATATGTGTGTTAGTAAGATATTGAAGGGTAGTTGAAATATAGATAACCCTGTGTAGGTTAAGTATTGATAATTACAATTGTTACTATGTACGTACTGATGTTCAACTTTGCTGGTATCTTGTGTGTAACTTTACAATTTCAAACACTCTCATTTTCTTGGAAATAGTAAATCCTTTCAAGAAAAGCCAATGGCAATACCTTGCTGAAGTTAGAAAATTTAAAAAGGTGTGCTGTTTACATGGAAGCTGAAAATTACAAGATTGACTTGCTGCCAGTACATGTATATGCATAAAAAATAAAATATATTATGAGTTAGATATATGCAAATATATCGAAGGTAAGATATATAATTATGATATTATAGAGGAAATGCAAGAGTTTATGAGCAATTGATCTGTGAGGCCTTAAATCGCATTCCTCTTCTCCTGTTCATAATTGAAGCGTATGCGCGAAGAAATTTCTATGTTACATTTTGCCCGTATTGAGAAAAACGGGAAAGAAGTTGAAACTTGCCCACAGAGCAGTGTGGTGCTCAATCATGTCACATAGACTTTTGTTCCTTCAATCCAATACACTGTTTAAAACGGCTACTTTTTCGTAGCAGTGATAGCAGTAATTGCTATTTTAAAATATGTGTAAAAAAGAACAGTTAAAAATAGTAGTTCAGGAAAAACCTTTTAAAATGGGAGTTATCTGTTCCCAACTTAAAAAGAACAGTGTAAAACACCACTTTAGGCCAACTTAGTTTTCTATAGCTTGTTATCTTAATAGTAGAGGGATAGACTGCCATTAGGACTTGGTACAGTACTTCATATTATAGCTATCGGAAAATTATTGTATGCAATTATCGGAGCTTTTAGAGCTCTTCACGAATAATTAAGATAAATATGATTAAAAGTTAATAATTATTTAAAATTCCTTCGGCGATCAATAAGAACTATTTGACAGTACAAACAAGCAGACTAATAAAAATACATATTACGTAATAGTTGCTTCGGATTACATTTCTTTATGAGCTTTTGGCATCTATGGTTCAGGTCGAGATGAGTTAGGTAGATCATAAGGTAAGTATTATCCAGAGCCTTACTTACCGTAACATCAGTGTTCATTTGTACAGTTTCCAGAGAGGGGGAAGAATTAGTGAGATTTATATTATACGGTATTTTGTGATTGTCCATATCCCAGGCTAGATGTATATATCTGCCAAGGAAGATTTTTGCAGACAGTCAGAAATCCCAACTACCCTCTGCTACAAATCGAATACTGCATAACATCGGAAGGCGAGTGAATCTGAGGCCGCGGATGAACCTGGGAAACTTTGGCCGCGGGCTTCGAATTCGAATATTTTATTAATGGCCTTCAGACATCTAAGACTCGGGCCGGGATAGGAAAGGATGAGGGAAGGATTCAGCCAGAGTATAAATGGAAGGTACCATTCGGCATTGTCCTGGTGTGACAAAAAAATCTGAGAAATTCGGTCAGGGCGGACGGGTGCTAGGATTGAACCTACGACCTTCCAAAGAGGAAGCCAACGCTCTACCACTGTGCTGCGAGCTTCAAACACGCGTAGCTACACATGATTGATCCGAAGTCCGCGACGTTACCGCCGCGCACAAAATATTATTATACGCTATAATGAAACGAAACATTATGATATTACTGTCCTGTTTGTTTCTTCGGATTATCGAAAGAAAATGACGACTCGTTTAGGATAGAACGTATAGCCTTAGAATTCGACACCAGAACCAATTGTTACAGTTGCCGTGAATTAGAGTGAATCGTGGTCAATAAAAAAAACACCGAACGTGACGTAAATGACTTAATGGTTACTGAACTTTATGTAATTTGAAAATCAGTATATAAAAGAAAGTTATTTTTCTGAAAAGTAAACTCACCCATCCGAAAATCGAACCCGCGTCATCCGAGTAATTGTCCTATGCGGTACCAACAACGTTAATCAGGCACTATCTAGCTAGCGGGAACTTGTTAGTATTCTTTATGGAGCATTGTTTCATGCCTTGGCCATGTGACATTACAAGATCGATATTTCCTTCCCAGAATGACCCCTAGAAATAGAAAATGAAGTAACAGTTTGCACCTGCCTTTTTTCATCGGTGTGCTGTTGTTTAAACCATTCGCAACATTTAGAGAAAGGTAGCGCTAGGAGTAGGGCCAACTTTTCATCAGTCGTAGCTGTGATAGCAATTTAGCTAAAGTAACTGAAAAATAGCTATTTTTTGCTCATCCGTACTGTTTAAGCGTGCACTCAGTCACGGGAAGAGGATGTCGCATAGACGTTTGTTCCACGGTTATTGAAGTACGTTTAGCTCCAGAAATTTCTGAATACCTAGGCTGTTTGTTGCAGTATGCTGAAGCCAAGTACAGATGCATATCAGAGAACTTTGTTTCGTAAATAACTCAATTTTCACCAGAACTAACTTGAGGCATGTGTTGTAAAAATAACAAAATTCATATACAGTTATGACAATCTTGCATGACAAGTGAAATATTTTCAGAAGTTCATCGTTAGTACGTAATCAGTGGTATTAATTTACACTATATTTGCTGCATGAGGAACAAACGAAGATAATCTACTTTGTGATATTGTGTAGTTTTATCATACCAAATAATTCCGATGTAATGTTAAAATAATCAAATCTTTAACCGAATATTATGTTTTATTAATATAAAGTACTACTACGGAAAGACACCGCCAAGTGGAATGGAAAGAGCGAAATTATCGGTAGTCGCTTGTATCAATACACAAAATATACTGGCGGCTAAGATACGTTGAAAATGGAACCTTGGCACACGAGAATTTGAACATCAGAAACATTACGGTCTAAGGGGTTAGACCAACGACTCGAAGGTCCCGGGTTCGAATCCCGGCAGGGGCATGGCTGCTTGCGGATTTTAACTGGATGTAAATGGGCGAATCCTGAAGGCCGAAGTCAAACGTTAATAGACTGGTCCTTATAAAATAAAACTTACCAAAGTTTTTATCAGAAACATTATTTTCTTCTCCCTCTGTGGAACACTTTCTGTAGTATAGTTATAAGTGTGAAATGAGATAAATGTGTGTAATAATTGTTCTGGAAAGATAAACTATGCTGGATAACTGAAACATTGAGATCAAAAATCGTTATTACGCATGGATTCTTTGTATCATGTAAGTAAATTCGTGCCTTCTTGTAAATAAGCAATACCATTTAGAGAAATGAATGTTAATATTGCGTGAAAATCATGTGTTATGATCTATTACTTTCAACGTATTTCATTTGTTATAATTACGTGGCCTCTACTTGAAAGAGCGAGATTTATTTAGAACAGAAAATAATTAACTACGTTCTAGCTGAGTATGAACTCTATCCAGAAAGATTTACACCGTATGACCCTACAGCGTATGTGAATATCTGAATTGAAATTGGTCCTAGAGGAATCTATAATCTTTTGCAAATCCTGATGTTTTTTTTTGCTGGTGAAAGCAGATAATTATTTCATCATATTAGAAACACGCTCGAAATAACATAAAAAATTTCAAACAAGACATTAAATACATTTGACAATCCAAAGAAGATGACAAGCTGATAGATATGTTTAACTAATTTGAAATCAATATCACAGTCGTAATCTTATTTAACTACTCACCAAAATATTGTACCTACAATTATTCATATCGTCTTGCATATTTACATCGATATAGTTTCTGAAAAACTCATTTTGTGAAACCTGGCAGTTTAAAATCATTGACAAATTATACTCCGGAAAGATGTTTGTTTGCATCCTTCTATCCCACGTCTCTCGATTCGTCAGTGTTTAAAGATTATATTCAAGATAACTATCTAAGTCTGAAATGCTCTTTTATCATGTATTTGTGTCCTCGTGGTACCGAGGATATTGTGTTTTGCCCCAAATGGATAATTTTACATCTCTAGAACTACTAGTAAAATTATTTAAATTACAACTTAAATTATTTACGTTAAGCAAAACATATAGTGAGTTGTTTGCTTAAATTTTTATAACAACAATTTTTGTAACAAAATGCCAAAGTATGAAAATCGATAAAACACTGTTAGATATATTTGATTCTGGACAACATATTGACCTTAGATATCATTAATTCGTTTATATTAGTTACAATAACATTATTTGTTCAGGTGAAATTGAGCTATATTGTTTATTCGTTCGTAAAAGTGGCTTTTGTTATATCAGACATGAATCCTGCAAATTCGAAGTATGAAATTCATTAATTCGAATGTTAGTTCTCATGTATAGTTAAAATTTTTAAATAAATATATAAGTGTTATCTTTGAACCCTGTTTTAGTATAGACGGGATGTTTTTAGTAGTTATCGGCTTTTATTCTAGAGTTGGCTGAAATTTTTGTTTACGATATTATTTTTTCCTCCTAAAATAGGTCTGTTGGTTGTTTTTTCACACATTATTTGAATGTAGAAATTCATTCTAATATTCTTAACATAGGTCAACATTACAAAAGTCGTAAATATTGTTCTTCTTACGTACATATTTCAAAACTATAAAGCAGGTAATGTATATAATACTTGTCAATTTTGAAATGTTTTAAAATTGGTATAACATCGAACTTTGAGCCAATAGTCTTATATTGGCTCCAACAATAAACTTATATTGACTGCAACATTTCCCTAACTTTAAAAAATAAGCGTTTTAATTGATTTCCCAGCACTTATGACGACGCTTGTACAAAGATCTGTTTGGAAATGGTGGCCGTAGTTGTTCTTGTATGTGAATCCTTATTTGAACATTTTAGAAGCGTGCCTTTGAGACATAAAGTTTGTGGATACATTTAATTTCACTTCTAGCGCAGGAACTTCCTGTGGACTAGTGGATATCGTGCTCGCCATCAGTGCGAGCAGTTCCCGGCTGAACTTGGGGCAAGTCCTTTCCCACTCTTAGAGTGGGATAAGGATGGAAGAAACGATTTGTGAAGGAATCTGCCCTTGCTAAATTCAAGGTACCACCCCAGCCTTTCGTGATCGATAGAAACGAGGGATAACCTTAGTCAGAATTGCCGGCACTGGACTCCGAACCCGGGACCTCCCGATCACTAATCCAGAGCTCTATCACTGAGACACGGCCGCATGGGTTTAGTTTTACTTCCTTGCGCAAGAACAGGTTTATATAAGATTTCGAATCTTAGATAATAATATTCTTCTTCGAACTATTAGAATTTTATTTAATATTAATATCCAGAAGGCGTTGCCCCACTTCTCTAAAGCCAAATCGACCACTTCAGCATATTCTGAATCTTTGCGAATGATGGAGTGGACTGTTATTTGACCCATTTTTTTACAGCTGAAGGTTATGCCTCATATTTTTCCTGTCATATATAAAAATGGACTGCTGACTTTTTTATTTGAAAATGTCACTAAGACGTCTGTTCGCGCATAAACTTCATTTGTCTTTTTCTTGAAAAAGTCCGGCATTTTAAAAATAAAATCAGCAAGACATTACTACATCTAAACTGCATTGTTTGTGTTATTTATGATAAACTGCATGGTCACGAGCGGTAATTCGTTACTATTTATTAACAACTAGGGTTCGAAGGAGGTGGTGCTGTGAATATATCGCACTCGATTATTTTTGTCTCCGTTCGCGAAATTGCAGAAAAGTACAACAAAAACATGGTAAGAATGAAATAGTACATCAGCACGCAATGGTACACCAGCACGAAATGGTATATCTGCAAGCAATATTTTTGTCTTTAACCTACCCAAAACTATCATTACTAGATAAAAAGGTAAATAACGAACGTCACTACGTCTAGATAAAAATGTTGATAGCTGCAATTTCATTATCTGGCATTTGAAAAAATGTACGGCTTTTCGGAGTTTTGTCCGACATTTGACAATTTCCAGTTGGTAACCCTAGCCATGCACTACAATACCGTAAACAATCACCTGTCATGTGGCGACTACACATTCGTTAACTCCTCCCAGATTCCACTCCAACATCAACTCTACCGTGCGTCATCATTGTTTTCAACCTGCGCAATGTTACGTACATACAGCACAGTCAAACAAAACCAGTTTGGCTACTCCAAGTAAACAAAAAAGGCCCCAGTAAATCCAGCTGTATTCGTATTGCTAAACTGTATTATTAAAATGATACCGTTGTGCTAAGTTGCCTATATCTAATATTGCTGTATAGTTGTGATTCCTAAATATTTATTGATAAATAATTCGTTGCTGCGCAAATCATATGTGTGGCTGATTGAACCATATTTGACAAACTACATATTTGACAATATATTTATTGTTATCCGAATAATAATGTACGGTTGTTAGATGCTATGCTATGGACCCACAGCAATACTATGGGTTACAAATACAAGTCTGGCTTGTCATTATGGCAATAAACATGGTTAGGTGTATTGTCATAATTACAATATAATACTGTGAAAAATATTTTATTGTTCCTGTGTGATTTCTGTAAAATTTCTGTTTGAAGTTAAATTAGCAAGATGTTTTGTTAAGATTATTGTTAATTTTACAATAATGCATAGTTTAATTACTAATAGGGGAATTATGTCTGATCATCTTATATAATACAAATGCATGTCACGATGTTTGTCTCCTCATTACACCAAAGCGGTTTAACAGATTGCAATGATTTTTTTGCACATGAGTAGATAATGGTCTAGCTTGGGAAGTTGTCATATTTTTATCAACCCGAAGTGATTGTGTCGCGAACTATTATATATAAAGTGCTTTCTTTGTTAAAACAATGCAATAAATACATTGATTCAATTTGTAATTTAACACAAAAAACAATTTAACAATTTCAGACATAAATAAATTAGTTTATAAACTTTTAAATTCAAATAAGTATTGTTGTAAATAAAACATTTAGATTTAATGTTTTAAAGCATTATAGCAGTATTTGGTGGTAGTAGTAATTGTTGTTGTCGTTGTAGTATTAGTAGTAGTTGTATGTGTTGTTATTTAGTAGTTGTTGTATTTGTTGTTATTGTAGTTAGTAAATGTTGTTAATGTTCTAGTAGTAATAACAGCAGCAGTAGTGGTATGTGTAGTAGTGGTAGTACTAGTAGTATCAGCAGCAGTTGTGCTGGTATTAGTTG
Organism: Lepisma saccharinum; assembly: GCA_022664845.1. NCBI lineage: Eukaryota > Metazoa > Arthropoda > Insecta > Zygentoma > Lepismatidae > Lepisma > Lepisma saccharinum. The sequence goes on along the minus strand of JAGDQP010020427.1, from coordinate 10,724 downwards.
TAGTAGTAGTGGTAATAGGAGGAGGAGGAGGAGAAGGAGTATTAATAGTAGTATTAGTAGTAGTAGGAGGAGGAGTAATATTAATAGCAGTAGCGGTGGTAGTAAAAGTTGAAGCATTTCTGCTCCATAGGGGCGCAGCCTCCCGTTTAGTATGTTTACAATAAAGGGGACGCAGCCACCAAGACTTACCAAGTTAAGGGCGAAACCCACACTGGATGCGAGTAGTGGTGAAGGGCCCAATGACTTTTACCATCAGATTTTCTTCATCCTGCACCAAACGGGCGGGCAAATCAACTAGTACTATATAATTACAACAACTATATATATTGTTATAAATTTACATAGGGACCACAGCCTACTAATCTATTGTAATTCTGACAAATCTGTTGGTATAAGTCACAGAAACTGTTCTGCCCTGCCTGCTTTATCTGCATGTCAATGTGCGCCCGGCCTTAGAGCGCAGTCCTTTGAAAATCTGAGTGTAAACTGTTACTAGATTCATACACACTGTCAAAAAATAATACGGTTGGAGTAACTTAAAAATCCCATTACTAATGCTACCACTAATAATACTATTAATACTCCCCCTTCTCCTCCTCCTATTACCACTACTACTACAACTAATACCAGCACAACTGCTGCTGATACTACTAGTACTACCACTACTACACATACCACTACTGCTGCTGTTATTACTACTAGAACATTAACAACATTTACTAACTACAATAACAAGAAATACAACAACTACTAAATAACAACACATACAACTACTACTAATACTACAACGACAACAACAATTACTACTACCACCAAATACTGCTATAATGCTTTAAAACATTAAATCTAAATGTTTTATTTACAACAATACTTATTTGAATTTAAAAGTTTATAAACTAATTTATTTATGTCTGAAATTATTAAATTGTTTTTTGTGTTAAATTACAAATTGAATCAATGTATTTATTGCATTGTTTTAACAAAGAAAGCACTTTATATTTAATAGTTCGCGACACAATCACTTCGGGTTGATAAAAATATGACAACTTCCCAAGCTAGACCATTATCTACTCATGTGCAAAAAATCATTGCAATCTGTTAAACCGCTTTGGTGTAATGAGGAGACAAACATCGTGACATGCATTTGTATTATATAAGATGATCAGACATAATTCCCCTATTAGTAATTAAACTATGCATTATTGTAAAATTAACAATAATCTTAACAAAACATCTTGCTAATTTAACTTCAAACAGAAATTTTACAGAAATCACACAGGAACAATAAAATATTTTTCACAGTATTATATTGTAATTATGACAATACACCTAACCATGTTTATTGCCATCTACAAGGCGTGTATATTCAATTTTTGAAACCTACATGAAAAATGCAGGGACTTTATACTTGGAAATCAAATTTTGTATCTTGAAGATCTTTTGATCAAGATACTTCAGAATCAAAATTTCAAATATTTCTCTAATTTAAATTGACATGCTATACAAATCGGAAATTCATAGCACAATATTTCTGCTCAGTTGCACTTAATTTGATTACATCTTACGTAAGTTTCTTCTTTATTAGTCCGTTCCCAAAGTGAAGAAAGAACTGCAGTTCTTTTTATTTAGAATTTTTTATATTTTCGTTCGAAAAACCAAATACATTTGGTAAAGTGCTGAAGTGTTGAGTTTTTAAATCCAAATAGTTATTTCGTGTAATTTCTCTAATAAATCATCTATATGTTGCGTTTTTCATTTATAATGCCAGCCACATGAGTAAATTAAAATACTAGGTTGAAATAAAGACAATTTCTTTATTAGAAATTTAACTATACAAATTTGAAAAAGGGCTACAACTATAACCCGCGCGTCCACTTATACTACAGCTAGGCACGCGCACGCTGGAGGTTAACTGACTGCTCATTTTCTCCTGGCTTCAAAAAGCTTTCTTGCTTCATCGGTAGAAGTCCCGAGCTAAATATTTTATTTTCTTAAAGATTATGGCCGGCAAACTAAAATGCTTTGATTGATTCAGCATTTCTTGTTAGCTGAAATAAGGCAGTGCGAACCAATAAGAAGATTGAATTTAGTGCAGGATGCATAAAGAAATAAGTTATTGAACTCAAAGACATCTATTAGTGAGGCAAGAAACTTCTTCGAAACTAGAAAGAAATGAGAAGATATTTATGAACACAGCACACTTCTCTGTAGTGTTGGCTGTGCCCCAAGATACAGTTTTTTTTTTAAATTCATGAATTTATCCTATCAACTATATGTTCTTTCTAATTACCTTACAAATACTACCATGCCACTTGATATTCTGAAACAACAGTGCTGTCCTGCCGCGTATTGAAATGCCTATAGTAAGAGCCGCGATGACCTGCCTTTAGCCACGATGTAACGTAGTCTCTCGAATTAAATTGTGTTGAAGGTGACCCAACACACTTAATAGAGAGGAGGTCAGAAACCACACACCAAGGTTCATGTTACGAGAACAGCTTTTACATCCCAATTGCCGATTGACTGCTACTAGCCATGGATATTCTTCTATCTTTTCACGAAATATATTTGCTGACCAACACTGTGGGAAGTTCTCAATATTAGTATTAGGTTCATTTCCTCCAATCTTTCCACTTACGCAAAATACTTTGTTCGCCTTAATATCAACGCCATTATTCTCACTACTGAACTCAGTATCATTCTCTCTTTATAATACAAATTAAAATGCATTCACTTCATTAATAGAAGTTTCTTCTTCTAAAGCAGTGTTTCCCGACCTTTTGCAGGCTGCGGACCCCTTGATTACTTACTAGTTTCTTTGCGGACCCCTGCTCCTACAACCAAGGAAAGCATTATGCATACAGCATGAATATATATATTTTTGCGTTATATATAACTTAGAAAAGACGTACAATTTCAATACATGAAAGTTCAAATGAATACACTTTACTAACAGGACTGCAAGTCGCGAATTAATAGCAATATAGTAAAAACCATTGAGTTTGCTTACTATTTTCGAATGTGATGGCTGTTGTTGTTTTGCGTCCGTCAACATTTTCATATCTGGCGTCAAAGTAGATATTTTCAGGCGAAGATCTGGTTCGATATCAAGTCTCTTGCTGTACTTATTTGTCATACAAATAAGTACAGAAAATGATAATTCGCACAAATAATTAGTGCCAAAAGGCATCAGATGTGAAATTCCCTTTCTCGAAACATCAGGATACAAAGACCGCTGATAAAACTAGAAGTCTACTATTCCCAGCAAACACAAACTGGAAAATACCCTCTTCAACGAGGAATCACAGGACAACTGAATAACCTGGTCTTCATTTGGTTACAATTAATTTTTATTGTTTAGAAATGAGGTTCTTCATTCAATTGTTTTTTTTTTCGTAGGAAACGGGAAGGTAATCTCTCAGCTGATAACCCAAAGAAACCAAATGCTCCTTTACATTCCCAAATTTTCATTCGGAAGTTTTGTTTCACTTGCCGATAGAAAGTCGTTCAGCGTGAGAAAGGAATCGTATTCCTTATTGTCGATTCGGCGAGACCAAATTGTAGCTTTCTTTCCTTTTGCCAGTTTACATTGAAACTGAAACCTTGAATTTAATGTATTCAGATATGAGAAATTATCTTACTAATACGCAATTGCCAAAAACTAAGAAAAATAAGCTAAACAGTCCTTTAGTTTTGGTTACAATTTCGTATCAACCAGAAAAAGTCTCACCTCATCACGCAGCTCGAATAAGCGAGTCAGAACTCTTCCACGAGATAGCCGGCGTACATCAAAACGTAATGTTCATGATCTCTTTCCGTCTCGTTACGCAATGTACTGAAAAATTTGGAAAAGTTCTGGCGATAACTAAGGGGGATGTAAATGGTGGTGAGTTTAAGGGCTGTCGTCTAGTCCTCCCTTTAACTTCTCTTGAGCTTCAACCAATGAGTTTGGATGAATCTCCACTCCACGACAAAACCGATAAAATCATCGAAAAGCAATTACCAGAAATTCAGACTATTTCCTTGGTTTCAATTATGGTACACGGTCTACGCAGGGTTTGAAAACCAAGAAATCTTTTGGGAAAGACGTTATCTAAAATCAAGGAGGCCATACGCATGAGTTGTTAATGGTCGTATTAGCATATCGTTTTAGTTCAAGCTTCTATTGAAAATCCAACTTGAGGATAGATGGTCATATGAAGCAAGCAGAGAAAGAGGAGGGAATGTGCAGTTTTTTAATGGAGTTGTACCCGTAAAAAGTACTACACAAAGACAGATAACCGCTCAGAAATTTTTGATACAAAAGCTCCAAAAATCAAGTTATAGCTGTTTTAAGAATAGGAAACACACGGGAGTAAATGAGGGAGTTGATGTTTAACATGCGTTTTGCGAGAAATCACCCTTCATTCATATTCATTCTTTCCCTGTACACTTCATATCAGGCTATTAAATGTTGTTCATTCACTTTATTTACTGTATTGGTTTAGGTTTGTTGAGTTCGATTTTAACTTGACTTTCGTGGTTTTTATAAAAGGAAATTTGTATAATAATGTGATGTAAATATCGGGAAGTAAATTCTTGTTTATGACAAGTATTGCGGACCCCTTACATGTTAATCACGGACCCCAGGTTGGGAAACACTGTTCTAAAGAATTGTTTTCTTCAGGAAGTGTGTAGTTTCTTGTGTTGTGGATTTAGCGTAGATTTTCGTCACAAACAACGTTTTCATAGGTTCATTACGAGGAGGAAAAGTTGCCTCCCGCTTCTTCAACTACTTTAACGGACTCATTCTTGAATATTAATCACTTGCGAAGACAGGTAAATAATCCAGTGGAATAAGAGATGTCATGGAAAAAGATTACGTTTTTGATAGTTTGCCTCTTCTTGAGTGATTAGAACACCTGAAAAGGATAACTTTCATTAAGACCTGTTCAACTGATAATTTCAGTTAAGTACATTAGCAGAAGGTACATCATTTACTTCATAGTGATTATTTTATAAGATCGAATCGCAACCTTTGTAAGGTGACCATTTTATATGGTCGACCTAGCCTGACTCTTACTAACAGCGACAATAGTTTTTACAAGGAAGCAGTCTGAGAACACGCAACAGCATTTTTTTATGTGCCAGATGTAAAATTCTAGCGCATTTAATATAAACTCTTAACTGTTCTAAGTATCGCTAGATGGTATGGTATAGTATGGTTGCTTTATTCCTCACGGTAACTCGTGGAACTATCAGACTTATTACAAGGCACTTTGGATACGATTAGTCTTATAACTTCCCAGTTCGCTGGCATGTAAACAACAAATTTATCGGCAATGCCTCTTCCTTCGTTTTAACGTGTTCAAAAGAATAAAAGTCTATAACAACATTGAGATTGGCATATACTATTAAGTCTATCCCATGTAACTGTACAAGCGGGGAAATTAATTGCAGCTTCTACTACACAACATTATTGTAAATGAATATGTCAGCAGCAGTAGTCCACAAACCCTTAGAATGTTACATAATGATTTAGAGTTGCAATTAAGTGGAATGTTTGTTCTATTACAGCGTATTTACTACAAATGGCATTTGCCGTGCACATTATAAATCATTACTACGCCTAAAGAACAAAATCAAAATAGTGGCATTACATGAAATATCTTGAATTGTCCATCAATTAACTTTACGAACTGCTCCATTATAATCACTTCAACTGTGCTCCAAACTTTGCCATGATTGATGTAACGTAACGGAACCAAAAGGAACTTTTATTTGGTTCAAATGTCAAGCAAATAATAGTAAAAAATTAAATTTTATCAAACAATAAATGTAAACTTCTGTATGTGATTTACCTGTTTTTAGTAATGTATTGAAATTTTTAATAGTTTGGTGAGTGTGGAAATCGAAAACTATGTAGTGTTTCTTAATTGATTTTTTTTCTGATAAGAACCGCCGTAGACCCTAGGTCCCCCCAGGGAATTTTGTTCATGTATATATTATTAAAGTAGATGTCCAAAGAAATATTTTCCCGGTTGTTTGCTAAAAACTAACTTGATCGTTAAGGTATGGTAATGTGATCAATATGGCGCCGGCGCGAAAATGCCGACTTATAATTTACTTAAAGAACAATATCTGCTCTCAGAATTGAGATAGAAATTTCGTTGTTGGGTCAAATTCTGGAGAAGTGAACTTATGTACGAGAACTTAGTTTTTAAGGGCTTTTATTTATTTAATACGGCGTTTTTGTTCTTTTCGGAGGCATGAAACTATTTCCACATGTTATTACTATTGTTAGGAAGTTTTCAGCGTCGTATATTTGGTGCTCTGGGGGGCAACAATCGTGGTCAGGCCACCCCTTGAAAGAAACACTGTTCAAACTCAAAAGTGTATCGTAAAAAATGTTTGAAATTCCTGGTTTGTCCTCCAAGTCACTGAGTCAAAAAATCGGGTCACCGGGTCCGAAGCATAGACCCGGTTCAAAAAGTGACCCAAGTGACCCGGTGACATGTTTCAGCTCTGGTTACCACAGAACAATAATGTACTACTCCATATACTGTCAATAATATAAAAAATCATGGCGCTATCTGACGAATTAGCCGTCTGTTTGCCAGTGTTTACTGGAGAAAGTTTACAGACAAAGTCGAGTAATATTATTGGCTTTTAAGAAACGTCGAATCTAACGAAGTCGAGCAACATTATTAATAGTCGAAGACTTTTAAAAAAACGTCTAATCTAAGTCAGAGAATACTATTGGCTTCAAAATATTGAATCTGCTTCTGCTTGGCTCTTAAGAAATATTTTCTGAATGGCATCTATTTACATAATTTTAAAAAGACTGCAATCAAAAACATTTTTGTTTCACAAACTAGCACAACTAAATCTTAAACGCGTGTAGTTCTCAGCTATCTAAATTCAAAACAAGAGAAACCCTTTATTGTGAAATATTTACTATAAAAGTTGCAGTAATATGAAAACACAACATAGATGAGGTTTTGTAGATGCGTTAAATAATAATAGCAAGTAACAGAAAATATTGATTACGAGACTGTTTCGTCTTTCAAATTTTCACTTAAAACCTTTCAATTCTATGGTTCTATTAATGATAATTACAAAATAGTACCGTACATTTCCAGTTTCTGCCAATTCGGTGAACGAAGGTTCTTGCTCGCGTTTGTCAGGTGCCATTATCTTAAGTGTTGCAGAATCAATGAATGAGCTATTACAGACAACGAACCGAACATACCAGCGTCGCTAGTATCAAAGTTATACGCAAAAACGTCGAAGAAACACTTCTTGTCATTGTTCTGTGATATTACCTTATAATTAATTAGATTTAGTTCACAAGATGCTGCTATCATCAAGCGTTCCGCTTAAAGCATTTGTCTCAGGATAATTACCTAAAATAGCAAGTACTATAAAAAATTACTTAAATGTGATGACCAACAAATTTTCCTAACCCACCAGCCACTACGTAATGAAAAACTCTTAAAACGAGCTCAGATATATCACAATAATGCTTAATAAATAGTTTAAAATACGACTATTAACAAAATGCTGCCTTTTTCTCAATCTAATGCGCGAAATTCCTTCACGCAGAAGCATTGTTCAAAACACTGTAAATGCTTGTTGTATAAAATGTATAATTGGAGTATTCGTGGATTATTGTAGCTAATATTTACGCTTACTATCAGCATTAAATTAATTAAATAATGCTCCAAAAATCGGCCCTACGAAATCCAATTTTCTATAACGCTCTCATGCACAATGATACTCTATTATTGTGAATGGAAATTTAACCCTTACCTTACAGTAGGAGAAGAAAGAATCTTCTTGTTAAAAATAATGTTTGTGTTTTATTCTCACAATACGTAACAATGTACATAAGTACCCCTTAAATATATCAAATTATATAATGATTTTCATCATTCTTCATTACTATTTATTGTCTCCTTGCACAATGCTTTTACGCCCTTTCAAGGGTGGAAGTTCGATCCATTAAAAATCACTGAATCAACAGAAAAATCACTAAATAAGTAAGAGTTCATTCACCATGAAGTACCCTCGTGTCTTGAGTCGTATAGAAATATGGGTTAAAAGAATATAAACACTTGAGAACTAATACGTTCGACGAAAATAGAGACAAAATTATGACTTACGTGTAATATACGGTACATAATGGGAGGCGCCTTTTATGTAGTGCTTCGCAATGCGTAATTGAAGTTTTGAGTGTTGATTAGTATTCCGTTTGAGGAAGATATTGTTAGAACATTGAAAGTGTAACGCTTGCTGTGTGTTTTTATAAGAAATTTATTCTTACAATTTTAACTTTATTATTCACATCATCTTATTTTCTAGGTATCACGAGGCAAATAAAAGAACAGACAGACATGAGTGGCGATTAGGGGGGCGAGGGGGAAAGTTGCCCTCCCCCCACTTTTCCCATCAACGCCTAGTGAAATAAGATACAGAAATTGTGCATTAGAAAGCGTAAAAGGAAAAGGGGAAATTGCATAATTCTACAACTTGAGAACTGTCACAAAGTAAAGTTCGTAAGTGAGAAAGTTGGCATTTGCTACTGGCCATTTGTTGAATGTGAATTGTTATTTATGGCCTTTATCCATATTTGGCTTAGTCTAGGATAGAGTCGGGAAAAGAATGTGACGAGAAACCAACCAGAACCTATTTGAAAGGAACCATTCCAAGCATTTGCCTGTGTGACTGAGGAAAAAATCATGCTTGTGTCTGGTGGTTTAAGCATACTATAAGGTGAACGTTCACTTTCTGTTTCAATACAGATTTTGTAACACAAACTATTGGTTAATAAAATGCAGAAAGAAAAGTAGGTCAATGGAGAGACCGGAAATCGAAGTCGGGTCCTCCAGTTTCACCTTGCACAGTGCACTAAAATGTGTATTTAATTATAAAATGTGCCGAAACGTAAAATAAAGAAAGAGAGAGTACAAACAGCCCGAAAACGATCACAATCACTCAGTTCACCCACGTATGAATACATTTCAACGATTAAAAAGAATCTTAATTAAATAATTATCGGGCCACACTTACAAGAATATCCTGTTATTTATGCAATCTCACTTTTGAAAACTCCACCAAAAGATCATACATATTTTACACTGATGAAAGTATTCAAAGGCTACACCTCTGATCGGCAATCGCTGCTCATGCAGACAGACAAAATCTTCCTTTTAACTTTCCTTCCATTTCCATGCATAAACTTCAATATACCTGAGTAGTAACAAGACACAATCCACTCACTCAGTTTGCCCGTTGGTAGCAGCTGTTGCTGCGTGCGCGTCTTTTGGCTGGGGGTACGCTGATTGGCCTTTGCAGCTGTTTGCTGATTGGCTGGGGTCTTTTTGTTAAAGGAACATCGCTATTGTTAATAAATAGTCTATTGTTAGTCATGGCAGTGACAAGAACGTGGGAGAAGATTTCGGTTCCCGAGAAGTATTTACGGGAAGCCGAGAGTGCAGCTGAGTTGTTGGCGGCGTCCGAGACTCCTGTTGCCCGCAGTCCTAGTCTTGAAGCTCTCGCTGGTGACTTGCAAGAAGTTGGTGAAATCGTTGAGGAGGAGGACCCCAAGTATGGGTGTAAGAAAAACTGGATTGACGAGCGTTGCATCCATAAAGCAATTACTTCATGGATGCCTGAAGAGGAAGCTTTAATTTGTAATGGCTGTTTTTTTGATATGGGGAACCAGATGAATCATGAATGTGTAAGCTGGAACTTAACGGATGGTGAGCGTGAACAGTTTTTGGTGGATACAGCATGGAGTACAATGTTACATCCTGGAAATCTAAGTGAGATTTTCAACGAGTACGTGAAATCTCATCCAGGCACTGGACATTTAATCATTAAATTTGAGTATGGTGTACGTACAATTTTGATGCGGAAAGTGTGGGAGTTGCTGGACGAGTTGCTGGAGAAGGACCGGGAGGCAGGATACAGATACCGAAGGAATCTACGCTTCAAGTAGGAGGAGGAAGATGGCGCATTGTACATTTTGTGGTGGTGTATTTATTGTGGACGCTTGTGTACTACAAGCATTTAGAACATATTTAATGGACAATCCCATTTTATGTAATGGGTGTAACCTTAAAGTGACTCATGAGTGTATGTATGTGTGGAACACAGGTTCGGTGATTTCAAAACATTTAATGAATCATATTAATCATCCTGAAGTGTTTCATGAATATTATGAGGTGTTTCAACGCCAAGGTCATGTGAGTATTAGTAAAAATACATTTTTTAAGAAATGTATTACTTTAATGAAAGATAGAGAATTCGTAGCTCAGTTGATTCCCACAATTATAGAACAGCAGTTTGCTACTGCTGATCAAAGTGTAAGTGGTTGTTCAAACCAGTACGTCATTGATATGCAAGGTTTTAAAATATCCAGTCATGAATTTATTATTAGAGAATTTTGTCTGATGGCTTGTGATGCCAGCATGCTATTTCACTGTATGGTTAATCTTCCCTGTGAAATTACAGAATTACCTCTTGGTTATCAAAAACAAGTCGAGTGGTTAACTCAAAACTTTCACGGACTAAAGTGGGATAGTTCTAATGGATACAGTGTTGCTCATTTACGTAAAATGATGCATGTAATGTGTGAACCTAACGCTATATTTTATTGTAAAGGTACAGAAAAAGTTGACTGGATTAAAAAGATATTTCAATTGAATATTGTCAAAGATGTAAGTGATCAAGGATGTACT